>JAGDQP010056380.1:0-12953 GCA_022664845.1 Lepisma saccharinum
GGTATTATTGTATGAGAATAGAAATGATATGATATCCTATTGAATTAGTGTTTGAGTGATCTATATATTATTATTAGTGAAATCATTCCAGTTTGTTTGAATGTGAGAATTTTTCCGGAAACATAGTTTCCATTTGTCAAATTTGCCGTATGTTGCGTTTAGTTCTTTAATTGTTATAAAGCATTAATAGAATTCAAAACATCTCATTTCTACTGATCACTCGTTTTCTATTAAGTTTCTTCGAGGTATTTGTTTGGTTCCAGGCGTGGGGCCGAAGCCTGCATATGTCTGAAGTGGGCATGTGTATGTGCGTGGGTGAAATTTACTGACTATTTACTAGACCAATATTGTGTGGGGCTCCTAGTAGAGTCCTGGTCATAGTGTTCCCAGAAATTCCAAATGGAAATTGGTTGGTAAATGCGCTTAGATTCTAGATATGTATTTCGAAAGTGTTTTTTTTTTTATAACAACAAATTTCATATCTGGGTTCACTGTTAACCAGACCTTTGGGTCGGTAGAGTACTGCATAAATTAATACACATTTTGCAGACAATACAATTTGCTTAATTTTAAAAACAACGAAGTAAAAACTTTTTTCATGTTCCTCCATTCTTTGCAATATATGGCTGGCATTTTGTTTCTAAGCATTTTCATTTTTGCTGTTTTCGCAATCCCAAAATTCCTTTTATTCTTATTGAGTTTGAAATCCGCGCATTTGATACCCGATATATAAACCTTTATCTTTCAGGGCCTCTAGGTATTCAATTTTTTTGTAGCCGTTATCACATAACTACCATTTCTTAAGGTCAAAATAATTAATGCGGTGTCGGTTTTGAAGTTTAGTGAGTTTCTACCAACCTTAGAGCTTCCTTTAACAAAGCAGATAATTGTTTTTACCAATTTTCGACCCAAAATCGCCGCCATTTTTGTTATAAACAGTTTGATTTTTGTGGCCACATTGCTGTAAATTTCGAATCCCTTACCTTTCCATATTCATAGTCTGTAGGAGAATTTCTTGTATTTGATACCCCGCACAACTTTCATTATTAGTTTCATTTCTTATTTACCAATTTTTTGACGTTCTGGATCCTAACTTTGGGACCGTTTATTATATAATTACTATTTTTATGCAAGGATAACAACAACACAGTGCAAGTTCTAAAGTTTATGCGAGTTTTAAATATTTCTTCGTAACTCAAGTGTACTTAATGAAATGAAAAGAAAAAAGACCTAGACCATTTTTCGACCAAAAATTGCAACAACTTCGATGTAATTTCATTTTTTGGTTTAATCGCTTTAATTTATACCATACAGAATAATATAAAATTAGTGCCGAAGGATCACGGGGTGCTCGTGGGGGCTTCATAGAAAATTCTGAAAAATAGGCTTTAGGCCAATTTTCGACAAGACGCGGCCACCGTTATGGTCTAAGGTCAGCTTTACTTTTTTAGGAACCGGTTTAAATTTTATTTAAATCATAATAAATAAAAAAAGTCGTCCCGAAGGATCAGAGGGATGCACACGTTATCTTCCCATGGCTCCCGAAGTACATACCCTTCTTAAAATAGCGTGGCATTCTACATGAAAATGCGTAAATAAAAATTGATACTTACATTAGAAACAGAACTGAAGTAGGTATCAGTTGTATATACTGAGGACCTGATATGGATAAATACTTAAGGATGAAGCAAAATACCGCGTGAGCTGTTAATATACTATTTATTTGCACAGGGTTCAAGGCTGTCGTATGCCATGCTATAACAGTCACTTTTTTTTTATCATAAATGCTGACAATAAAAATGGTAGAAAAAAAATGCAACATTTCAACGCACAAAGTACAAAAGGAAAGAACCAATAAAATAAGTTTACAGTTTCATTTTGTCTAATTTAAGTAAAACGTTTTAACAATGGAAGAGAACAGTGTGTTACGTGCATATCACAAAAATAATTGAAATCGTCAGATGTAGCATAGTTTCCATGCTCATACAACCTTTCTTTGAACCTTCATATTGATTTTTTCATATTTTCAAAAAATTGCCGAGCCTGAAATCTGGTCAAAATTTGCCGCCCAGGACTGTAGCCCCCCAAATCCGCCACTGGGGACACACAATACTTTACCTCGACCAACATGTTTAATTTTTTTAACAGCGTCGATTTCCACGCTATGTAGCAAAACATTGTGAAGGTATTTGAATGACAGCAATTTCATTTGTAACTTTGCAATCACAAACATTTGTAATCAGGTAGACGAGAAGTTTTAAAGCAGCGTAATTATGGTTTCCTTATTCAGCTTCAATTAAGCGTGCACTTTTCCTATAAAGTGCATGATCAAAATAATATATAGATTCTTAAAAAGCATACTCTCAAGGCACGTATTGCTAGTCACGGTTAATATTGCGATCATATTTTGAAGAAAAAAGTTCTGAATTTCACTGATTCATCGTGTAGTCTGATCCTAACATGTCTAAAGACCATAAATGCAGTATATTTGTAATAAAGATTTCTACAGGGAACATTCATGTGCTGTAGAACATTGTTTCATGAGATTAAAGCTTAGTAGAGGAGTAAACGTGTGCAATATGTGCACAATCCTTGTTATAGTAAACTCTATAAAAATTCCTTAATTTGTCTTATTTCCTTTACAGAGACTCAAGAACAAATACCAAGAGTCCGGAAAATATGTGTAACACAATGACCAAGGCCTCGTCTTCTCAACAGATTTCTGCTTCAGGAAAGCAAGGTTTAAGAAACCGGAAACGTGTAAATGAATCGTCTGAAATATTTTGGAAAGATAAAGTGGAAAAGATGAGTAGTGATATGACTGTAAAAAGGAAAAATATTCATAAATGTCTCCAGTGTGGTAAAATATTTAAGACGAAACGTTTTCTTCAGAATCATATGAAAACACATAATGTTACTGAAATGTACGTGTGTAAATATTGTGATAAGTATTATCCTCGAAGAGAATATTTGTTAGCACATCTTTTAGTTCACTCACATAAAAACACATTTTCTTGTCCGTTTTGTTCAAAAATATTTTACAGGAAACGTAGCCTTACAACCCATTTAGAAACCCATAACACATCCTTTGACTACAGCTGTGAGTTTTGTTCTAAATTCTTTTCTAATAAAGCTACCTTCCACAAGCACCTTAAAATTCACACGCAGAACAAGAAGTTTACATGCGGGGACTGCGAGAATAAGTTTGCAACAAAATCGTCTTTGAAGACCCACGTGTTGCTACATACCGGAGAAACACCATTCCAGTGCCTTCAATGTGGTATGACTTTTTCTAATGCCGGTAATTTTGCAAGCCACATGAAAAGGCATAGCGGTCAGATGAACTTCAGTTGTAACATTTGTGCAAAGGGATTCGGTACTAAACAGATCATGAAGTATCATGTTTTAACGCACACCGGTATTCGACCCTACGCTTGTGATATTTGTAATAAAAATTTCGCTCATCCATCAAATCTGACGAAACACTTACTAGTTCATAAAAGGATTAAAGCTTATCAGTGTGAACAGTGCAGTAAATCGTTCTCCACGAAACACGGTCTTTCTTTGCATATGCGGCTTCATGCAAATTGTGCTAGTGGGAAACTGTACAGTTGTACTACATGTAGAATGGAATTTAATTTTAAAAATAATCTTGTGAGTCACCAGAGAGTGCACACAGGTTCTAAACCCTATCAATGCACTTATTGTGTAATGAGGTTTGCTCAGCACTCTGCATTAAAGGCTCATTCCACGATGCATACAGGCCAAAAAGAGTTCAAATGCTCTGATTGTGACCAGTCGTTTGCTCGTCGTAATTATCTACAACGACACATTCGAAAGCACACTGGAGAAAGGCCTTATACTTGTGATACTTGTTTGAAAACATTCTCTCAGAAAGGCCATCTTGATACCCATCAGAAGACACATACGGGTGAACGCAACCATCACTGTCAATTTTGTAGCAAGTCTTTCGTTTGTAATAGCAAATTGAAATCTCACCTTGTGATCCACACGGGCGATAAACCCTTTAATTGCCAAAAATGTCAAAAGAATTTTAGTCGTAAGACATCACTCACTGTCCACATGAGAATGCATAACGGGGTAAAGCCATATGTGTGCAGTGAATGTGGTAAACGGTTTGGTCAGAGCAGTAATTTGAAGACCCACATGGCAAGGCATTCAACTGAAAGAAATTATAAGTGCGCACAATGTGGAGCATCATTCACAAATAAAGATAATCTTGAACGCCACCAGAATACCCATAGAGGATTGAAACCCTTTAATTGTGCATTATGTTCAATGAAGTTTACTGGGAAAAGATGGCTGACGAGTCACATAAGAAGACATTTTAATGAGCGACCATTTAAGTGTAGTGTATGTAATAGGTCCTTTCATGACTCATGCGATTTGAACAAACACATGAAATCCCATTCAGGGGAAAGAAATTATGTATGTTTAGACTGTGGAGAATCGCTTAAAAATAAAAGGAGTCTGCAGATCCACCACAATGCCCACAGAGGTGTAAAACCATTAAGCTGCGATTTGTGTTCTAAAAGGTTCACCCAAAAGGCAGGATTAACGAGTCACATTAGAAGACATTTTGATAAACGACCATATAAATGTAATTTCTGTGATCGCTCATTTTCTGATTTAGCAGATTTAAACAAACATAAACGAGCACACCAGAAGAGTTAAACGTGGTAACGAATCTTTCTCAAGGTATACCGTTATATTAGTTCTAAATTGTTGATAGAAACTAGATTGTTATATTTGAAGCATTATTTTCGAATGATAATTGTCGTTAATAATTCATATGCAATAAGAAAGTTTAAGTTTTGAGAAGTATGTCTCAAGGAACAGAAATTCAGATTCTTATTTGTTTACTAGAATTATAGAACATAATTCTGCAGATATAATTCCCTGGAAATGTACGAAGGTTCCATTCTGTTTCTTTTTGTTTTGTTTTACTAATCTCCTATTATTTGTTAAAGCCGTCAGACCATGTACGTATTTACTTGACGGAAATCACTTTAAGTTTTATCAACATTCTAAAAAATAATTTTGTCACTCAAATACAGTCTGAATGTTTGTCGTAGTTAAACAAATAAATGTAGCAATGATCACTTACTGTAAAGCGCATAGTGTATTGAAAAAATTCAAATCTCAAAGAAAAGAAAAGAAGTCATTTGTATGGGTTGCAGCGTACTGATTTATCTTTATCAGTTCCTTCGCCACTTATATACATCACCTCTTAAACTTCATTTTCCTTCCATTCTCACTTCTTGCTTATAGATATTTTTCTGCTTGGCAAATGCAATTTGATGATAACACTGGTATTTTTTATATGCACTTGTTCACGCAGTTCTCGATATCTTTGTGTCGGCCTTCCTTGTATCCTAATGAATACATGAAATTACCGTATTATTGATTAGCAAATATTTCCTCAAAGCAACTCAGATGAGACTTTTCAAAAGGGTAGGGACCAGAAAAGCTATTCTCTTAAAGAGCTTGTTATTAAAATTCACGTTTACATGCATAAATAAGAAACGGACATTTTTTACGTCTAAGAAATATTTCCTTATAACAACACTTGAACCAGTGACCAAAGCCAGGAAATCAAGCTCATCGGAAATATTTAGCACTGTAATCTGACGATTAGAAGAATCAAGTCATTGAGGATGAGGGTCGAGAAGAGCAAATCGATGTAATCTAGGTCTTTTCTTACAGTGGCCAGGTTGATCATGAGATTAACTTGCGGATAAGACTCAGGATCAATGCCAATGAGAGAAACTATAATTCTGTTGGTGGAATTTTCGCCTTTAGGCATATGAGGATCAGGCCGATATAAGAAGAGGAACGGGATTTTGAAGGTAGTCGGCGTGAGCCCAGTTAGTAGGCAACATCCTATCATTTACCTGGTAATATTTATTGTTTTAACGCATAGGTATAGAGTGAAACATTTTAAAACAAAATGTTATTTATACTGCGGTACATATTTATCTGGGTAATTAAAGAAAAACACGATTTTAAGATCTATAATATCACAAATGGCTGTATATTTTGTGGAGTTCCAAATTGAACAAATCTATGAACTGCTATCCCGCGCGCGCGCTAGTGTGTGAGTGTGGGTATGTGTGTGTGAGAGAGATTTTCATTTGCTATAATTTGGGGAAACAAGACTTGTAACATACTAACAGAATGAGGAACTTTTTTGCTGTTTCGAAGATTGTAGTTCCAATTTTTTTCTGATCCCTTCGCTCACGCAGATTCTAAAAATGTAAGAATTACGTAGTTCCCAAGTTTGTAGCATATACAAGTAGAGGAGTAACACGTGTGTGAAACTCAGAAAAATTTGGGAACTGGACTTTCCAAGATGACGCCAATGCCAACTGCGTCTGTTACCTTTACGACGATGACGCCAGTGCCAACTGCGTCTGTTAGCTTTACGACGATGAGGAGTAAACTGGATGTTCCCAGGAACGTAGTGTTTAAAATAAGATTTACTCATCAAGCCAAATGACGACAAGCCCGAGCAAATAGTAGTCGGGGAAAGGCCGGCGTAACCTGTAAGTGGCGTTTGGTTTTGAGCTATTTTCCTGGCTGCCGTAGGGTCGGCATAGGAAAGTAACCTCGTCCACAAACCGCCTGCCGACGTCGACTCCTTGTCGGATTTTATAAATCGCCCGTTGGCCCCGCCTTCGCAGACCAAATGCCGGCGTCGCCTGGCTTGGTGGGTAGATTGCGCAAAATGTAGGATTATGCTTCCACACGGTAAATTCCCCACTTTGTAATGTTTAAACTTTATACATTGAACGATATATGGATTAAGAACACCTAACTTCAGGTTCCTGAGGATTTTAAACAATCACAGCTGCAGACTCTCTCTTTCTCTCCCCCCTGTGAGTGTGAGCGTGTATGTATACGGGCTAGTGTGTGAGCATCTCTCGCTTGTAAGAGTAGCGACCACTCCCCGCCTGGACGCCATGTTGTGCTAGGTAGCAGATAGCACACAGCATTATCAGTTATGAGAACCACGTGAATTCTTGTTGAAAAACAGCTTCATTCGCTTCAAGTACATTTAAGTTAACGTTGTATAAAATGTATATGCTTTCTAATAACTATAAAATAGTAAAACCATTTCTATTGTTGCGATTAAATTACAAGAAGTGAAAATGCATGTATTTGTGTGATGCGTTAAGACCATTGAGGAAATTAAAAGCTCCTAACAAGAAACTTTTTTCACACACTGGTTTTCATCACATAAAGAAGCAACACAAAAACTTATTTTTCAGGCAACGACTCTAACTTTTAGTTTGAGTTATAGGAGCTTTTGGCCTATAAACAATTGCATTCATCTATTTCAAAATAATATTTTACGGAGTAAGAAAAGAAAGTGCACATGCTCTTACAGATCAAATGCTTAAGTAACATACAAACGCATTTTGTACACAAATAGCTCGAACTTCTTAGTTCGAAAACTATACAATCAATTTATTAAAAAATAATGTATAACCTTCAAAGTCTGTATATTTGTAACCTATACAATTCCTGATGGATTCGAACAAAATTTGGCCCACATATTCCTTAGGACCTAAACGAAGATTGACTACGACATAAAACGTTGCTTTCCCCCAAAGGGGCAGAAACGGGGGTGGGGGTGTAATTCGGAAACAGCTTGAGATAGAAAATTGATATTTTGAATGATAATTCTTAGTTTCAATACATTAGCAACGTCTATCTTAATTTCTTGAATTCCATTTAAAGGTCTTTAGGCAATTTAGCTTAGGCCATCTTAGTTTCTTGGCGATTATCGCAGCGGCCACCCATCCTGACTGAGGATTTTCATGGTCTTTCCTCAGTCACACCAGGTAAATACTGGGATTGTAACTTCACATTCGGCCCTGACCGACTTCCTTTCCACATCCTTTCTCTTACCGCATCCTGGATAGAACCATAGATGCCTAAAGACAATAACCCATAGGTTCAAAATTCTCCCTTTGTGATGTGGGAAACTACCATGGCTCCACCCTATCTAGAAATTCACGGACTTTATGATAATTCTCCTGCCTGAGTCAAAGTTTCCAAAAGGTCTCAAATTTAATTTTCCATTTTTGCCATAGAGCAACGTGGTTTTAACAGCCGGTGAAAAGGAGAAGTGTGATTTTGTCAGAAAATTTTTAGTCATAGCAGTAGGCCTACTGGTCAGTGTGAAAGAAACGATTTACATGGTAAAATTAAATTATAATACTCCTTTACATCCTAGCGAGTAGCTATCATAGGAGAAGTTAAAGCGCTGGTTTTGCGTTGGAGAAGTCGTGGGTTCAAATTTGAATTGCAGAACATCCCAAGTCCACCGAAGTATTTTTTTTTAGGAGGAACAGGACTTGGTATGTTATTCTATTGAGCTCAAATTATTTTGTATATATATTTTTTAAAGTTGAAGTTAGGATGTAATATTATGCAAGTGGATAGCCTTTGGAATATAAATGACGATGAACAGAAAAGATGAAAATACGAAAAAAAAAAAGTGGTCTTTGGATTGTTTGCAATTCAGGTCTTCAATTCTGGTTCGTCCATTCTGCTTCATGTTTCTCTGGCTTCTTAATTACATCAGGCGTATACTGTGATGGTATATCTTATCAATTTCAGTACGCTTCTTTCCCTATCCTAGTGAAGCATCACCATACAATTAAAAGAAAAACAGTGAAGATAAATATTCGACACCCTTATTACTTGTAATAATTAATTAACTCTATGCCTTACGGAACTCGCAAGATGCAAGTTCGTCGCCACAGTTACAAACGTTTGCCATTGGATTCTATCCTGATAACATCAAACCAGTTTTTTTTTCATGAACAACTACTTCTTGAAGATCCTCTAATAAAATCCTCCCAACGACGTCTTGGTCTTCCTAACGATCTCTTTCGCTTCCTTTTTCCAACCACGATGGAATATAATCTTCGCTTTCCCCCCATCCGAGCTGCATAGCCACCTTAGTTGTCGCGATTTCATAATTCTTACAACATCAGGGGAGTCGTACATTCCATGGAGTTCATTACGCAGTCTCCTCCATTCTCCACTCGCCTCTTCCCGTATACCTTTCTCAAATTATATCCACAATATTATAGCTACGACATTTTTGTAGATTTTCTCAAAATCGTAATTAATTGACTAACGTCCCTTTATTTGATAATTTGGTCACTTCTCCTTTTGTGTATACGTTACATAATTTAACTCTACGTAGGTTGATTGTGACTGATTAGTTACCTATCCCACAGTGAAAGTCCAGGCCCGCAACCATGGGGACTGAGCCCCCGTAAATTAATCTTGCCCCAAAACAAATATTTAATTTTAAGTATGTTTCGTAAGCCCAAGCCCTCCGTAATTTTTTGTGTTCCCCTAGTCTTTGTAGCTAGACGGCGGGCCTGAGTGCAACACCCATTGGAGACAACCACTAGCCGCTGCTGGGCTCTCCCTTTATCAGAAGCGCCTTCAGAATGTGCACATTTTGGAAGGAGGTGAGACATAATTTTCTCTCTTCTTCTTATTTATTTATTTATTTAATGGGTTATTAGCACATCAATTTCGGCCGATATCTATCAGGCCCAACTTGCTACTTCGATCGATGGTGTTACTCCAATATCGGTCCATATCAAATGGTAAACACTTTTGACGAGGTTTTCGATGTTGACGCCTATCAGTATCGCTTTTGACCAATGTAGCCACAATTTTACTGTTACATTGAATTACGTATATTATGCAGTTGTTTTAGAAAAAAATAAAACGTGATCTTTACAACGCTGTGTATTTATTCGAGGATGCGTCTTATTTTCTTATTTTCATTTATAGTTGAAAATATGTAATATTCACACTCTGTGACTATATTCGAATCTGTAGCCTTGTGTTTTGTTTTCGGTTGTTATATCCACTCTTCTATGGAGTCGTCCTTCAAGCCTAATATGCCGATTATGTACTTCATTAACTCTGATATCCAATGTGGTGACCTAAACCGTACTCTGTTTACATAATGACTAAGCAGGAAGCATGTAGACGTTTTATACACTTTAATTTTATATAAAACCAGTTATCCAGCTTAGGAAAGCTTTGGCGGGCAAAAAATCGGCCAACACACGCAATGTAACTTGATTCCGGCGGAGATTTCTGGCAGTCCTCCATTGGTTTCAAACTTAATCCATGGGCAGGCTTCTGGTGTCTGCACAGCGAATCGTTCCGCCATTTTACCATAGTATTCCGTAAAATCCCACTTCTACTTCGTGGGGTGGGGGATATAATGGGGGAGGGTACAAATTGAATCTAGAAGCTCATCGATATTGTCCAATTTGAATAACAGTCGATTTGCGTACTTTTACAATAGCTCTAGAAAGATGTGATCTTGTTTCATTCCACTAAACGTTCTAAGATCTTCATGATATAATATCATTCGAGATATAGTAAATGCAACACATTTAACACAACTACACAAAATTATGTACAATACATTACAGAATAGGAACACCGTTTTATTTCCAGTTATTAGCTTCCTGCTAAGCTTCATAGTTTATAATGTTCGTAAAATAATTGAGGGTCAAACATTCGGCACAACCTTAATCTGATAGGCAGATCTCATAGCACCAAACCTTAACTTGGGAACTCCTACTGATGCGTCGTACGGAAGTGTGTATGTGCGCTTGTATAATTTGCGTTGTCTACCTGATTGTTTTGACTGACTGCTAGGTGATCTCTGCTGACACATGCGGGGATTTACCGTCCATTTCGCGTTGCTGGCCCAAACATACAGTTTGGATTTATTGTTTTTAACGTTGCCTATGAAGGCACAATCATGGAACAATACTACTGGAATTGGTACGTGATTTACAGTATCTACAATCCTTACCGTTAAAACCAAACTGACGGCGTGGATACTGCTATGCACGCACATAACCATTGATTGGGGTAATGGCTATAATAAATCTCAAATTCAATACAATACCGAAAATTATATCAAACGAAGTTAACTTAATCCTTTACAAATGCAGTATAACTTGTACAAATGACGTTTCACGTTGTGCAAATGACGTAAGCTCTCACTGTGATCGCCACTATATTTTATTCTCAGCAGCTCTCCAATTGCATCACGATGCCGGGTGGACGCCGTTCCAGACCCTCCAACCTTGGAAAAACTCCTTGGCAGCGGCGAGAATCGAAATCGTGACCCCTCAATCTGTAGTCAGCAACGCTAACTACTAGACCAATGGGGCGTCGAAAAAATCGAAAACTTCAAGACGCTTTTGCGGTAGTGCGGAGAAAAGTTGTATCTACATCTAAGTATTTCCTATGCGAAATTTCAGAACCTGGGATACCTTCTTTTCTGGCACGGTGGTCTGAAATTTCAAAAATCGGTAAAAAAAAAAAAAAATCAATTTTGTAATTTCTTAAAATATACCACATAAATCACAGTGCCTTCCTCGGTAGTTAAGAAGAGTTGCATCTAGATATATTTAATTACTATGCAAAATTTAAAAAACAAAACAAATTAATTAAATGAGATTTTATAATCTATAAATTAGATTTTTATTGTGTTCCAGCGACCACATATACGTGCTATTAGGCACAGTGGTATGGAATAAGTCAAGTTTACAATTGATATACAAGTATTATGACATTAGACATTTAACACACGTCAGTGAAATGTATTATATTACATATATTACAGTATTATATTACGTAAGATGGTTGTATAATGTATACAGCAGTATAAGCTTATTATTCTTTTGGGGGGATGGGGGTTGTTGAAATAAACACTGTAATTTGTAAGGTCTTAATATAAATTTAACATTTTAAATTTAATCACTTTGTTGATATGAAATGGTGCGCTTTTCTAATCTAATCTAGTACTTGAAGATCAGTTGCGGTTCCACAGGAAAAAAAACTGGGGGACCAGCTCTCAAGGCTGCATATCACACACAGCACAATCACGTAAAATAAACGTTTATACAACTTTTCCTTAAATGTTTAATAAACGTTGAATCTTGGTTGATTTTACGTTGATTCCACGTTTATACAACAATCGGATTATTATTCTAAGAAATGTTGATTTAACGTTGAATATAACGTTTAATAAACGTTTTAAAGACATTGAATTATACTTTTCCGCAACTTAATTTTGGCCCTGACGTGATTCAACGTTACAAAACGTTGAATGAACGTCTATCCAACGTTTCATCAACATTACGCGACGTCTATACAACGTTTAGAGAGAAACAAAATTCAACCTCCAGGACAAATTTCGTACCTTTCCCAAAACTCCCTACTTACAACGAATATTTGAATCTGTGAAGATGAACAGAATAATATAAGTTTCCCAGACCGAATCTTAGTACTTCAATGTTCACTACGATACAATTTCAGGGTTGATTCCAGGAAAAATCCTTTGATTGTAGGATTTTAACCTGGAATCAACCCTAAAATTACAATTTCAATTAAAGCATATCGTACTGAACATTGAAGTACTAGGCTTCGGTCTGGGAAACTTACATTATTCTGTTCATCTGCACAGATTTAAATATTCGTTATAAGTAGGGATTTTGGGGGAAAGGTACGAAATTTGTCTCTCAATGTGGCTGGAAACAGCCGTGCGTTGACCACGTGCACCCCGCAAAAACCGCGTTGCAGGCTTTGGCCCTTCATAGGTTGTTGAGCCATAGATTTTTTTGTACACGTAACCCGACATTAACAGTCTGGGAATTGAAATGAAGACAAAACACTTCGCCCACAACATTAAGGACCTAAATGTGTAATTCCAACAACTCACTTCCGCGTCTAACAAACCCCTCAATATGGTGCTGACGGAGACTCTTAGTGAAACCACTAATTGAAGATCAATAAAAAATTAGGACAAATCATACTTGAGTATGTATAAATGTAGACTAGATCCAGAACTATATTTTGGAGGG
>JAGDQP010056381.1:802-12953 GCA_022664845.1 Lepisma saccharinum
ATGGGAAAAGTGTGTCTGACTCAAACTTGAAACATTTGCAGATTCTAAAGCACAAGAGAAATTCTTTTGTCTATGGAACTGATTAAGAAAAATATTATTTTCCACACTCACACTATTCGAAATTGCAGTTCAGTATGATCGTCCTTCATAAATTCTCAAACGAAAAAGGATCGTAGATTCCCAACAGGAACATTTCTATATTTAGAGAAAATGCTCTCCACATCCACAGATGTTAAGGGCAGATAGTTAAGGTGAACGAGGTCTCCAGGTGAAAATTCCTTTTTGTAAAAGTTCAAATTGAAATGTTTCCCTTGCAAAATATTTTCGCTCTTTAACACAGTTCTCTAAAATTTTCAGTTACTCCTAGTCCAATATTTCCTCCACACTCTGCAGATGTTCCTCGACGCTTTCTTATTTTACCTGCAACTGTAGGCATGCTTTCACTGAGTTCTTCCAGCGAAGTAATTGTGGTTGCCGATATAGAAAAGTTGCTCTTAATATGAACCAGACGCCCTTTCACATACGACTTAGCCACCGGATCTTGGGAAAATATGATAGCTGTTAATGGTCTATTGAAACTGTCCAGGACTGATTTTATTACGTCAAAAATATAAAAGTTCTGTGGACCTCGCTCGCCTTCTTTGTGATTAGTTCCTAAACCGCTTCCAGATGTTTACCGGGTGCAGAAATGAGCAAGCGACACTTTGTTTTGTTTCTTGTATGTTTATATGTGTGAAATATGTAAGTAATTACACAAAAAGAAAAAATGATTAAAAAAAGAGTAAATAATTTTTAAAATGCCTAAAAAATGACCTAAAACGAGAAAAATACCAGTAAACCATAAAACGGTATAAAAATGGGAAAATAATAGAAAATAAAAATAACGTATTGTGCTTCCGTTTTAGAGCGAAATAAGTTTTGCTTATGGTCAGCATCGTTCCCAAACATTCAAGAAACAGACGATATTTCATCAAATTCAGAACTCTACTAATTATACTGTGAATAACTTCCGCCATTAACACACAGTACAAAATGCTCTTATTCTAAAAAGGTAGTATTTTGTTTCATTGACGAAATGCAGATACATTCCTCGTATGACGATCCTCTAGGGCCTATTACGTTTTTAGTAAATTTCGTATTCATACTTATTTTATCACAAAATGCATTTAGAGGTTACTCTGATAAGTCTTACATCAGATTGTTGCGAAGGCGTAACGTTCAAAATTATACTTCATTACGGCCCTATATTATATTTTTCGGAGATGCTATTGAATTTTTATGTCTAATGTTTCCAAATAAACATTTTTGGTATCTACAGAAAAAATACATATTCGAAATCGTTTTAGCGCAAATGGTGTCTGCTACTCTGACGCGAAAGTTCCAGGGGTTCCTAAATTCAAACCCACGCAGAAACTGTACTAATTACGGGTCGAGAATGAAACATATAGAGTTTGTTACAAGTATCAAACTCTAACAGCCTACCAAATTGCAAGTTTTTTGAAGGAGGCATTTTTGAGAAAATGGCGCTTGAAGTACCTCAATTTCTTATATATCGCCCCCTTTGCAAGTCAAAAACTGAAAACGTAAGCGAGTGACTTAAGACGTGAACCGTTCTTTATGAACTTCGGTACGCCTTTTGTACAATCAACACGAAAAAGCCAAAAAAAAAATACGTTTCTAACCACGAAAAAAAGTACTTCAAACATTGCAATTTTCGTGAAAACCGCCATTTTGAAATATCGAGTTCTCGTTGGTGTGACGTCATATGTAGGCAATTCTTACGTCAATTCATTAAGAAATAACTATATTACAATGTGAAAGCAATCTCATGCTCTTACCTTTTACGTGGTGCCTGATATTTGTCCTGAAAATGTCCCGAAATTTAGGGTAAAACCTAGCAACCCTGCGACTCATTTGGACAATTTTCTAGGGCGAAACAAAAGTTGGGGTGGTACTTCTATCTGATTAAGCTACCCATAAAATTAATTTGAACAAAATCTGAGACTATGAGGGTACAATTTATCTTTTTTCTGCATGGATTGAGATGGAACTAGCCTGCTACATTACACCAGGCGAATATAAAAAATAGAACCGGTTCTCCGACATCGAAACCGTAAACTTAGAAAAAATAATTAAACCCAAATTTTGGAGGTGCACCATCAAAGTTGTTTTTAGGAACTCCCTTTGCCTCTGCTATAAAATCTACTTTTAAAATTTAGTTAACTCACAATAGTTCCTAAGTTAAAGGCATTTTCTTTCTCTTTGCGAATAGTTTCTGCCGACAACAAAATCCAATGCGGATGGTATTTCCCTCTGGTCGCAACCGAACAAGTTGAACTTAGCAGGAAATGGCTCATATTTTAGAGACTCGTAGAGTAGGAGTGATTCAGCAGCTGGCTCGAGGAACATATCAGGGGGTGCACGTTGCGCTTTGCTAGTGTAATTCGCAGATGAGTCAATCTGTATTCGGAATATACAAAATGGTATACCTATCCGCTGTGCGATAGGCACGCGCTATGAACGGCGCATGGGGGACGTGGTGGTTGCGCCTCACATATTCTCGACCTACGGTACGTGGTGAGGTCAGGTGGTCAGTTCCACATTCCACCGTATTTACCTTCTGAATGTGCCCAGGAATACCAAGGACACTATGGTACTCAATTTGATAAGATGCTGAGTGCACCTCAGAGCGCCTGGCAAAGGAACACTGTGAGAAAAATCTACAGCGTCCTGGTCGTAATTTAAAACCGGGCAGCCCGATTCGTAGTCAGACGTGTTACGGCCTGAGCCACGAGGACTCTTGGTAGTCGGAAGGCCGAAGTGAAATTATCTTTTGGAAATGCACCAACCTTTGTATACATTTTCAACTTTTATTCACACTCAAGGTACCTGCGCAAAATTAATTACTAAACCTCGTGCTATTCTGCATTATAAACTTAGGATAGCATACAGCGGACTTGTCTCCCTTTGAAACACTTTCATGGGCTATTTTGTTAGAATAAAAAATAATTATGTGGAGGCAGTGCCTTAACTAACTCTCCCCTACCCCCCAAACTCTCAGTTGGTTAACGCTTAAACATGGTTTTGTTACTAGTAAGGTCACCACAACTGGGCTCACCACACCAGAATGGATGTTGTTTACATCTCTGTAGGGGCGGGAATAACCTTGTTAGAAGTTTGTAGTCGTATTCCTTTAATACTTACGGTTTATGACGTAAAAGTGCAACATTAGAATTTAAACCTTACAACATTGTACGCACCATGAAAATATATGAAATAAACTTCTCTTAAGATTCAACTTTCAAGATTAAAAAAACAACAAAAGAAAAAAAACATGATGGTGTCATCAGTAAGTGCTCTGTCCAATTTTCCGTTACAACGGCAGACAATTTATCTATATTCTTTCAGTTTGTATCCACACAATCTATTTGTTTATAAATGATTAATAATCTCCTGCAACTATGAGATTTTTAAATGAAAAAAATAAATAGAAATTTTCTTAAAAATTGCTTTAAAGTAGGGCTATTTACAATGTCAATATTTCATACATTTTCGCAAGCTTAAGAAGTTCAAAATTATTTTAATAGTTTGTTTTTGTATTTCTGAAAGGACTTTAAAATATATCCAGTACTCGAGATTTTGTATTCTGTTGCTTTCGTGCGTGCGCTGATTTCGAGGTCACTTCTCCGAGAAAAATTACTACACTTCTCACACCGGATAAGCTTTATTGTGAGTGAATGAAATCACTACTTACGCACAATTCACCTACCTGTACTAAAAAAATAATAATACAACGTCAACATCCAGAAAAAATTAAAGGTCATACACAAACATACCCTACCGATCCACCGTATCTCTGTGTTGGCGTAGGGTTCGATCCTAGCGCCCAATCATCGTGACTGAGGTTCTTCCAGGATTCTTCCTGTCACACTAGGCAAATGCCGGGATAGCAATTTCAACATAGGTCCTGGCTGAAACCTTTTATATTCCGTATCCCGGCATGAGCCTTAGATACCTAAATGCCATAAATAAAATTCAATTCACAAACATCTCCTTGCTTTAGCAACTTAATATTGTTCAAATATGAAGAGACGTGATGCAGAAGAGGAAATGGAAGAAAGAGCGCGAGTGGACGGCATCTCCGTAGTTAGTTCTACAATAATGTCAAAGTAACAAGCTATAACGTAACAATTATATGGATAAAGTGTGACGGAGCGTTCCCTCAGTTCCACCGAATGAGCGTCTACGTTATTGTGTAAATTCATTTCAACCGCTGAGTAGTGAGTACACGCAGCTAATGTTCATTCAACTAACGCATATAGAACTTCGGAATTATAACCTATGTGAATATATTGATGTTTGGGAGAATTTGAAACCACAGAACTGTAATTTGTTAAAATTTAATAAATCTCAAAAAATTTACAAGCATAAACATGATTAACTATTTGTAAGAAAAAGTTTATGTCAGAATCTTCTTCAGCGTCTTTCACTTTTTTTCCATAAACTTATCACCTATAGTTTAATTTTCACTATAGTTTCTGCTTTGCACTGAAAACCTTCTTCTACAGCTTTGTAGGTTCACAATCAAAGTATAATTAACCTCAAAGGAAACGACACTGGAGAACTGGCCAAATGTCAGCATCTTTCATATATGTATTAGTTTATCATATGAATGAAACGTTCTGGAGAGCATGAAAATAAATGCGGGGCAAGTTATTTGCTAACTTTATTTTAAACTTTTCGATGATTGTTTTCCCTTTAGATGTGTTGTACACAAAATAGTACTAATAACTGAATGGTCAATTGAATCGGCATTCTAATCCATTGATCTCTTCCAGTTTAACATGAATTAATACTGTTCCTTACTGCCATCTGTTAACAATTTAACGTACTTGTAGCCCGTGAATATATTGAATAGTTTTAATATGTCATTGTAAGAAATAATAATAAAAGTATATAAGAAACAAAAAAGTAAATTGAAACTTGTACATTGAAGTTACTCTTGCGTTTTGTGAAGTAAAATAAAACACGGCCTTTGATATGATTCGAGCAGCCTTAGGTGAAAGTATAAAAATTTAATAGTTGCATGCGCTAACCAACTGAGCTAAATTGACAAGACGTCAACAGTTATACGAACTAGCGATAATAAGAGCATTGCGAGTTAAGACTGCTCCCTGTCTATATTTCGAGCAATTTCTGTTATTAAAAACATGTTTTGGTGTTTTAACTTATTGAAGTGTGTTTTGCAGATTTGTACATTAATTATTCGTTAAGTGATGATGTGAATGTTTTATCTCTTTCTCGTTTTTCGTCTTCAAACTTCTGAATAAGGAACGTAACATAGGGAGGAGCATTTAGCTTCGGAAATAGTACGGACTGATTACGTAAACCAATCAGAGGATGATTTTCGTTGTATGACGTAGGAGATTAAATTCTCAGTATTTCATGCAATATTTCTAGGTAACGGAAAACCGTAGCGCTGAAATTTCAAAACCATCATATGTTATTTAATCCGATGTACACAAACAAATTGTAAAATATATAAGGACGGGGAAAACGGAAATGTCCATTGCAAAAATAATTATTAAATAATTATTATTGCTCAGAACGCGCGAGGGAAATAGTGGCCTATTCTACTGCAGAAAAGTTCATACAAACGTATTAATTGTGTCACCTATATGGAGAACTAGTGCTACTTATAAGGCAATAGGTAAGAATTGTACAAATTTGGACATATTTGGAAATTCGGAAGAACTGTACACAAGATTAATACAGAATATATTGTAAAAAAAATAAGAAAGAGATAGAAAAAGGGTATAGATGTTTTATTATTTGTGTCATTAAATGTAACAACGTAACAATTATTGTAGACGCTATAAATAGGCATTAAGGCCTGTTGTGTCGATGACATAAATAAAATAAATAAATTTTAAAAGTGGGGTACATGTTAACCTAGCTTATTGAATGGTATGTATGCCAATTCTTCATGGTCAATCAGCTAAATAGTCCAAGCCCTGGATCAAACCAATGGGAACCTACGCTTGTTAAATTACAAAACTACAATGATCAATAGTGTCTTGTCTTTATTGTTATACTTTCCTTCTTATAGTTATTGAATTGTTTCGATAGAAACAAAAAAAATAGAAATGTTCTTTGCTTGTTTCACATGTACCACTAAATGCTATCAGTATTGAAGCTTGCATCCATAAAATAAATCAGACAGGCCTATACAAATACTATAGCTGAAAATGTTAATCCTACACTCTTTGCTGAAAGAAAACTATCTTTTCTCAACTAAATTCTTCCAAATTTTAAAGCCAAACTTTTTTTATTTTATCTTCAATTTATTTTAGAATTTTAATTTATTTAATATATGTGTACTGGTATCAAACTAAATTGAATCAATTTATCATGAATATGCTTATGCATGTTCTATAATTCAATGTTTCAGGTAACCTGAATGGGAATTTTAGTTTAATTAATATTTTAAAGTTGAAGGAAAACTTCAACCTTTTCGAGAGAAAATATTAATAAGTTGCAAATGCTGATAGGAACGCAACGCCATTTCTTATGGATAGCTATCAGTTAAACGATTTTGAGTACCTTAAATTATAACTAAATCTTTTATAAATATTTTTACTCCCGTTTATATTTCCCCATGCTCCGAACTCTTCAAACTTTTGTTCAATTTCTCGCTCTTAAGTTTATTATGATGTTTGTTACTCGGTGGTATTATTACAATGAAACCACTGTTGATATTTCTGCCATCTATCAACATTGTACCGACTTTATAAAAATACACCGATCATGTTAAACATAATATTTGCATTTATTACGCTGCAATTTCATTTATTGGAAACTCCGTTTTTCGCTGTTATTTTCGAAAGAAAATAATTATGTAATTTTCGTCACTATCAAAATATAAAGTACATCACATATAAATAATGGCTGATTTTCATCACAATTTACGTTTCTTGCTTTGACTGTAATTTTGGTTAATAGCCAATTGAAACAGGTGTTTAAGGGATCTATATTACGTGTTCTGCGTGTAACAGGTATTTCAATTAGCTACTCACCGAAATCGCAAGCGTTCATGAAAATCAGTCCTACCGTAGTATAATTAATTTTCCGAAATTAAAATACTCAGTGATGTGTTGTATTTATTCTAAATTTAATTAAATATTTTTGCCATTGTAAAATAAACCGTTTTGTTATTGTATTTCGTACTTGTAGGCACTTCCAATATGAAAATTCGTACATCTGGTTTATCCGAAACGGGTTCAGTTCCCTCAACTCTGTATGAACGAGGTTTTATTATATAAGGAAGTGTTTTCTATTCAACTGTATCTGCTAAAATAAATATAAGATTTATTATGATGAAATTATTTTAATTGTTAATTATTTTATTCATTGTAGATATTAGTGTGAGTCGTGTGTTACAGGTAGTAGCAGAGGGATTCCTCTACAACTTAACACTTTTCTAACCTTATAAATTATAGTTGAAGCCTACCTGCGAGACGTACTTCAAGTCTGCAAGCGGGAAAGCCTTTATTGATTTGCAGTGATAATACAAAATTTTGTATAACCTACAATACCAATATGAATAAAGATAATACATTTTGGGTGGATTTATTGTAAACTCAACAATAATGAATTGTTAACGCATTGTAAGCTGTTGAGAACAACCATAAAATAATTGTGAAATTCGCAAAACATGCTTAAGAATATGTTTTTTGTAAATGCAAACCTAAAATGTATTAGTTGTAAAATAACCACTTTCGACAAACAAAAGGAAATCCCTTGATTTAATTGCCTCCAAGGTCAGGTGTTGCCTTTGCTCTATCTACAGGAATGAGGAAATTTCAGATTGGAAACCTTAGTCATATAGATGGAGTCAATCCCGGAAGCCTCTTGACGACGAAAATGTCTTTCTCTTGAAGCCATACTCGCATTTTACGATGTTCTTTCTAACCATGTGTTCCTTTATTTTAGCGTCATGTTCCTATAGTCAGTACGATTAGCAGCAACTATTCTCTATTTCACACACTGCTCGAGATACCATCTTGAAATTGTTATTGTGATGTGTTATAATATCCGTACAAGACACATAAAACGTGGTTTGGGTATCTTAAGATCTTTTAGCTATGTGTTAGTTTATTTAGCTCAATCTCAAATGTGCACTTCGATGTGAGGTACACTTGGTTAGAGTATAAAACGTTTCTTCTAACCGTTAGACCAAATCAGTTACGGAATGATTTTCGAAGATATTCTGCTACATTAGACGGAAATTATTTGAGCTGTGTATCGTTCTGTAACTAGTGGGGGTGAGGTTAACAATAACATGTTTCCTGGGGGAAAGCGCTTTTATTGTAAGTAAAATTGAAAGTTTACACAAAAAATGTGTTTTTTTTTGTTTACACTGTAACATGCCCATTATATTAGTACTTATCATACGAAAATTTGATTTGATAGCTTATGCCGTTCCCCACATATCATAAATTATTTTAAACATCATAAAAATTAGAATCCGGAAATACCCAACTTTAGATTATAAAATGTTTATTCTAACAATCAGCCCCCACCAGTTGCAAAATGATTTTTGAATATGTTCTTCTGCATTATATGCAAGTTATTTAAGCGACGTATCTTTTTGTAACTAGTGGGGGCTGGTGCTTAAACAACAGAGAGTTTCCTGGCAAAAATACTTTTCTTATGAGTAAAATTGAACGTTTGCCTAGGATTTGTTTTCCAAAACGGTTGAGTATATGGTCTCTCGGTTTACACTGTGACATGTTCATTATATGTGTCCTTGCCATACGAAATTTAGATTCGACAACTTTCACCTTTTGTGAGGTATCACAATTTATTTCAAACAACACTGTAAGAATTATAATTCGGAAGAGGCCATTTGTAGACGCGCTTTGCATGATAACCGGAAGTGGTATGCGCATAGGGTTTTGTTATTTCAACTTTTATATAGTATCGTTGTGAGCCTTAGATCCCTAAAGGCCATAAAAATATTCAATTCCCATATACTATATTAATTATATACAAAATTTAACTACAATCGAATGACATGCAGCAAAATGACCTTATCTGCAGCACCCTTTTCCATAATAATAAAGTGAAAATAGGTTCTAATACGGCTGTTGGCTTGAATCTGAGAATTGTGGATTATCAGATCAACTATATTGGCCGGTAGTGTATTTTGCACTTCAAAATCATTGCAATTTTTCATAAATTATTGGTTCAACATTTTATTTTTAAAATATTGGTCTCCTTTATCCAAAAAAGTTCTTACGTTATTTTCTGCATTCAAATAGTTAAAAGATTTGTTCATTTATTATTGTCCACTGTTACAATGTTACATTTCTTTAAAGTGCCCTCTATTATTCTAAGTGTGTATTAACAACAATTGTTTTATACATCTTTTATATTGAACTTTGTGGAAGTGCCAATAAATTTATTGTAGCAACCCACATTGACCCCCAGGACTGAAACTAATATTTCCAGAAGCTTCAAACTTCCTTGATTCACATTATAAATACTAACATGAAACAAGTGTTCCGAAGGGTCAAAATCAATTATGGCCGCCAGCCACAGCGTACATTGTTTTAAAGTAATATCTATTTAATTTAATTTTTAGAGAAAAAAACTAACAATAATGGAATTAAGAAACATAACTTGTTTTATTTGGTAGGTAACGGGCAATTAGCGAATAATATTGTTAAGCGTTTAGAATAAAAAGAAGACGAATTCTCAGGAATTTCAATTTTTTACGCTATTTTGCTTTTAATATTTCTAATTTTAGGGCGTAACTTGGTTGAAACTCACAGTATCGAAAACAAGTTTGAGATAAAATTGTTGCGTATTCCATAATCTATAAAATGCTGTATATATCAACATGGTTGAACAATAACTGTGTCAGCTAGCGAGGTAGCAATGAGTCGTACAAGCGCATGCAGAATGTTTATCTTCTGTGTGTGCCCAGTCCCTTTTAGCCTGATGTGAGCTGTCAACGATTATAAAAAATGTACTTCCTGTGTAGCGGCAAATAAAATAGGCGTGAATTAGTAGTATATTCTGGAGGACTTTTCATGTGATATATCACATAACCCAGACATCATGCCATCTTGCAACAAGGTTCAGTCACGTCAATATTACTATGTGGGTATTAAAAATGTAGAAACGCAAGGAAGTACATCAATTATAAATAATTTTATATGCTCAGCAAGAGCAAATTGAACCTCTTAGAAGGTTAGTTATAATTCAATTAGCTAGGAATTAAATTTAGTGTGTAATTTTAGTTTTTTTTTTTTTAAATCTGCCTTATCTTTGAAGATGTGATGTTTTCAATTGAATGTTCTACATTGTATTTATTGTTTTCTGTCAGAGCGTAGTAATCGGTTATCATTGTAAAGAAAATTTGACATGATCTTGTGAAAATTTACGAAGTAGATTGAATGCATTCAACTTAGAAATTTACTTATTTATTGGAAACACAATAAAATAAGAATGGTTCGTTTTTATTTATTGTGTAATCTTAGTGGAAAATATCGTGAAAGAGAAAGTCTGATAGGTAAAAGAGAATTACGAACGGGATTGAAGTTAGTTTCAAATGAAAAATGGACTGTGTGAAAAGTTGGGAGGCAAAATACTATTCTCGTGCAAGTAGAACTATAGAAGACGTACTAGTATCAAAGTTGATCATACATCAATTCAGGCCTATAACCTATCTCATCGTTCAACATCTTCAGCTTGTTTAAGGATCCCAGAAGGAACGTTCCATTTGAAAGAAACTGTTTCATTTGTGGACAAAGTCAGTGTTTTCATATGGTTGTGGCTTTAGAAATAAGGGAAACTCTTGTAATGAAATTTGATTTGCTATCTGGTAAGTGCGGTGAACGGGTAAGGGTCAGACTTATTATTGTGTTTAATCTTGCAGTACCAGAATTTGAGTACAGTACCAAAATCCAAAGACATTTTAAGAGCTAAACAAATTAATGAATTTGTGGGTCGACTCAAAATAGAAACTGGGGAAGTTATTTTCTGTTATGTGATTACATATATAACAGTGACAAATGCTATTACATTCTGAATGAATAATTATATACTGTGAATCGTGTATCCTTAATAGCATTTTAGTTGTTTCAATTGTTTCTGGAAGCAAAATGCACTCTGCTTATCGGACGCGGTTCATAAAATTATGTATTAGTAATATAACGACATAAACATTGATACTGCTACTGAATGGTTGAGGACAGTATTAGCAGCTTATGACTGATATATATATTATTGATAATATGGATTTTAGGAAGGTTGGGAAGCCCAACATTTCATTTCGACGTTGGTAATTTGCAGCCAAGCCAGCCTCTTTCTCAATTCTTCGCTGCTTCCAGTCATCGCCTTCTTGTTTCATCATTTTTATTTGTGCAAGTTAGTTGGATATCAAATAGTTTGAATTCTCTATGGCCTGCTTTACTATACAGAAACTCTTCCGCTTATGAGTGAATGACTTATTGACAATTCTGCACTTGTTGGAATGGGAACCTCCAGGAATTGTTTATGTGACGTCAGGAGATAAAAGGTGAGGAGGTCATGTAGGGTTGGAGGGAGCTGGCAAGGACATTCGGTTGCTAGTCTCGATTCTCAAAACATCATCCGATATTCGCTCTCAATATCATTAATTATATTCTTAAACTCAGTGCTACTCTGACAATAGATACCGTATTAGCGTGGGCCATGTCTTGGTTTTAAAGCAGGACTACGATGTCTCCTCGCACCTAAGAGACTGAGGTTCGATCCAGAACTCTGATTCTTTGCTGGTTGGCTTGGCAGTAGGAACATCGCTTGTGTGGTAAGTGGAAGGGATTGAAAAAGCACATATTATCTTTATATCGTAGCCAATGATCCATGATCCAGAAATTAGGTGTTATTTCGCTATCTCTTATTTAAGTAAAGCTTTTTCTTAAAAGTAGCTAGTTTCCATCCAATGAGCAACACATCCCTAAAACTTTATGCTTCTCTCTCAAAGAGGACCTAAAGTCAAGAGATATATACTGTATATATGTAGATATCACTGAAAGCAAGTCTGACTAGCATAACCTCATTTAAAGTCTTTGTGGATGGAGTAACAACAAGGAAAAATGCT
>JAGDQP010056383.1:0-12952 GCA_022664845.1 Lepisma saccharinum
TCTCCACGGAAATGTCGCAACAATGAGTAAACATAGAAAAAATGTTTGGAGTAAATGTTAGAGAGTGCAAAGGGGAACGTCCAATGACGCCAAAAGTAATCTCATGGTTCCCCGTAAATGTGGGGTACGGGGGTAACTTTGGAAATTCAAATGACACCATGGGTCGAGTACTACCTCACTTGATAGGTCTTGGAAAACTAAGTGACAGTGTACAAAAAATTGCATATGGGGCCGTTTCTAAGATAGCCGTTTTCAAGATTGACATCTGACCAATAGTGACAATTATGCCCATTGAGTTCGCCAGTATTTCGAAATGTAACTTCGTCATAAAACCTGACATATCTAAAAAAAATGGAACATTTCAACATATATTTAATGCTCAATGACAAAATTCCAAACCGTGTACCATGTCGTTTGCAGTAAGGGCTTGAGTTAAAGTGATATGATATGCACGATATTTAACCTTTTGCAAGAATCCAAGGGCAAATGTTCCATTTATCCCTATTTCCCTTTCAATCGGCCTGCTACTAATATGAGGATTGTTGTGATATTTGCTATAATTGTTATCAATCGTGCATTAGCATCGGGCTCTTAATTCATTGTTTCGGATCAATGTATGAGTCGGTGGCCGTCGATCAGGATATCGAGTTTGATACAAAACAGCAGCTTGACGATAATTTTTGCCACATTCGCCCAAAATAAGAAGAATATCGACAATTTCGTTAGGAGTATAATTAGTCATATTTATTCTTTTACGACACTATGTTAAAGCAAGACATTAGAATGAAAATAAGCGGTACTACTACTAATACGTAGAGATAAGAAGAGCAATAGTAAGAAAATGAGTTTGTCACACAGTTCAATATGTAACCAATCTAAATGTGTATCGTTGCTTTAGGTAGATACTATTCCGCTGACTATGTCTCTCATTTAACACACTGCACAGGCTTCGTCTGTAGACTGTCTGTTCCAAGTCTAGAGGAAAAATGTGCCGTGCGCCTGTGTTGGATCACCAGTGTCTGCTGAACCAATGGGTATGAGTAAACGCAAGTTCGTCTGCTCTCTGACTGTGATTTCCATGTGGATTCACGGACAACAAGGCTCATAACATTCATACTACGGAAGTTTTTGTGTACAACTATTTGTACTTTTTTATTTCATAATTCAAACCACATTGTTTTATTATTCTCATTTCTTACAGTGAATATTTCAGATGGATACACGTTTGGGGATTTCGCTTGGAGCTTCAGGTTTCGTGAGTAAAATGCAGGAACGAGAATGTACATGACTTAAATTTATTTTATGACGTGTAGTAATCTAATGCACAGATCGGATTTGGGGCAAGGATGTGGAAAGCCAGGGGCCGTGGTCGTACAGAAGGTACAATCCCGACATGCGCTGAGTAGTACAGAAAGACAAGGACAATTTCAGTCAGAATGGCTTGCCGAAGAATTCATGCCAACGCGCAACCTACTCAATACCGAATGCGAGACAAATTTACGAGATAGACAATGCGATTAACTGAGCTGTTGTCCGCTGTTACATTCCGATTAACTTTCAGCGGTAATGTCAATTGTGATCCTCAGTAACGAAACGGTACATACAGATGCAGATTCCTCCCACACATCCTGCACGCTTGGTTCAAGTCTCAGAGGTGAGGTGCCGGGCAAAATCCAATGTGTGCAACTTCCACAACCTGCATTATTCAACAGCTTGCTTCGCATTCCAGTTACTTATTTCCCCCCATCAAACTGGGTGTTACCGTTCAAACCGACTTTGACCTTAATTTCATCCATTAAAGCACCATCCACTTGTACACAAAAATGTTTCCGACATACCATACCTATTTCAAATAATAGTTGGTTTGCATTTGAAATGTCACCGTTACTTCCCGCTTCACCCACTTACGGCGGGGTGAGGGTTGTAGCGATAATGTACTACGTATTACATTTCCTCCTTTGATTTTTGGCACTTTTCCTCTAATTATCTTTTCTTCTGTTGCATCATTATCGAGTCGTGAACTGATAAATACCCTCTGTGATTTCCTAATCGCACTTTTCTTCTGTTCATTTATATTGAACCGTTTTCATTTTCTGGGCACTACACGTTTTCTTTGACACAGGGACCATGTCTTGGTGACCATTTTGCAAACGGTGTCCTTATATCGCCAATCAGTTTTTACTGCAAGTATTTTGGCTTTCCAAGATGTATCACTCGACCTATGATGCCCTTTTCAATTATGAAATTAGCCCCTGGGACCCCGTCAGGGAAGCCACTGGGGACCCAGGGACCACACCATTCAATGTGCACTCTACCATTAACATTGTAATTTTTTTCTGTTCATTTACTTTCTATGGTTTTCATTTTACGAGTACTGGACGTTTCATTTGATATTGAGATCATGTCCTGGCGGTCATCTTCAGAACGTCGCCCCATCTGCAAAATCTTTTTGTACACCGTTACTTAGTTTTCCAAGACCTATCGAACAAGGTAATACTCGACCCATGTTACCATTTAAATTTCCAAAGATAGCCCCCCGTATCCCCTATTTACGGGGAACTGATGATTACTTTTGGCGTTATTGGACGTTCCCCTTTGGAAAGATTAAAATGGGTCATCCTGTATATGACTATTACTCGTTGTAACATTGGTAACGTCATAATAAAAGTTTCATTAGGTGTAATGTTTTAGAAATAAGGACGACGATTGCATTTTATTTTTATTGCACTCCCTTATCTCAAATAAGACTAATGAATTTTTAAATACAGTGATTTGTCGATATTAGTGCGCTTATCACAGTAGTTCGATATATTAAATATAAGTTTGTCTTTTCACCTTCCTTTCGTTTCTAAGTTTTCAAGAACTCCAGCAATCTATACATCTTGCCTATCTGTTGGGAACAGCTCGTTACAAGATTTCTTCAGACGTTTTCAGCATGTTGAAATCTGAGTTTGCTTCAATAATGCACATTTCCGGTAGTATAAATCCGGCTCCTCCATGTTATGATGCAATCAATCTGCCGACTGCTTGTGATTAACATACATATTGTATTGGATTTGTTAGTATTATTAACAAAATATAGCAAAAGATTGGATCGAAAGAGGTAGCATTAGTGGTGACTAGCATTTCTGTATGCCTTAACACGTCATTTAGTTCGTTTTAGTCATTTAAAATTCATTTTTACTTTTAACACTTCTTTAAGATATATATATATATATTGGTAGCTTCTACACAAATTCTTGTACTTAAAAATGAATACTTCTATTTTCCGTTAAATAGTGTGTGCTTCAACATTCTACAAATTCTACAATCGTACACAATTTTCAATAAACGCTAGTAAAGAATTTTTCAAGAACTTAAAAGCATATGAATTTATAGTACTCGTTATTGCCAGATGTTAGCAGTTTAACGTACTACTTATAGTCCGTGAAATTATTGAATCGTTTTAATATGGCATTGTAAAAAAACGATAAATGCATGTAAGAAACAAAAAAATAAATTCAAACTTTACAGTGAAATTACTATTCAGTTTCGTAAACTAAAATAATACATGGCCTTTGAATTAGAGCAACCTTACGTAAAAGTATGAAAATTTAAAAGCTGCATGCCCTAACCAACTGCGCCAAATTGTCAAGACACCAGAATTGATACGAACTTTCGATAACAAGACCGCGGCAATATAAGACTGACCCCTGTCATTGTCTAGAACAATTTGTTATTAAAAACATGTTTTGCTCTTTTAACTTATTGAAGTGTGTTCTGCGGATTTGTACATTAGTTTTTTTCTTGAAATGGTGATGTGGATGTTCTTTCTCTTTCTTGTTATTTCGTTTTCAAAGTTTCGAATAAGGAACGTAACATAAGGAAAAGCATATAGCTACGTAAATAGTACGAATTGATCACGTCAAACCAATCAGAAGATGATTTTCGTTGTATGACGTAGGACATTGAATTATCACTGTTTCATGCTATATTTCTACGTTACGAAAAACCCTAGCGCTGAAATTTAAAAAGCAAACGCATTATTTAATTTGATTTACACAAACAAGTTGTAAAATATATAAGGACGGTCTTAACGGAAATGTCCATTGTATGCCGTATTCGTGGTATGTAAAAGATGATTGATGAATTGGAATTGTATAAATTTGGATTTATATTACTTATTAACAATAAACAACTTAAAATATTACTAGCCCGAAAGTCATATTCCTCATATTCCCCACACAAATGCTAGGGTTTCTACAACCTCTCTTTTTTAAATTCTTACTTGTTTCACTTGAAGGGGATGGTGCAGTTTCTGCTTGCAATTGTGGTTTAACTTTTGAACTGTCGTATTATGAAATAAGTCCAATGAGAATTTATGATAATGCTTACCTTTTATTTTTATTTTTTTATATTTTCTCTACTTGATTGATTAGAAATTTTGAAAGAAAATATTCACCATATGCTCGAAAATATTGCTGAGAAATCTCCTGAATGAATCTTTGGCAATATTTTCAGTTAGGTAATACGAACTTACTGGTTAATTCTCTAAAGCCTTTCGGTAGATTATAAATGTTTTGAAACTATCCTTACTACAGTTACGTAATTTGTTAACAATTTTGTCCTTGTTTGATTTTAATAATAACTTATCTACATTCACTTCCATTAACAATTCTTAAAATAAACTTCTTTCACTGCTGCAAAGGGATAAGTCGCTACTACTGCAAATCGATGAACTGTTACTACTGTTGGCCTAAACCAAAGTTGTTGAAAAGACTTAAAATAAAATTAAAAATAAACAATTTTCTATTACTGTTTATTGATGATGCCACACAATGTAATTTATCGTTCATTTTTATTAGTGTTCGTTACAATTATTTTTAAATTTTTTATGATCCTAAATTTTGCGTAAAGATATAACGCTTTCATTATGTAATTTTTGAGTATATGGAATAGAGCAGAATATAATTTATATTTTTCACTGCTTAAATAGGAAGTGGAAACAACTAAGATATTAAATATACTTCCCTGAGCCAAACTACATTTTTAATAACAGCTGCCATATTTAAATACCGCAGCACTATTTCATCACCAAGATAACAGGAATTAGTTAGGCCTATCGTTATATTATATCGGACACAAGGGGGCAGTTCTTACCTCAATTCTGAGAGGATATATTATCCTTAAAGTATTAGTCGTGGTTTTCGCTCTGGTGCCTTATCGATGCCGTCGTCTCGAGTTAACGATAAAGTTATTTTTTGCAAATAACCGGGAGCAAAGTTTTCTTTGGACATGTATTTCCATAGTATGTATGAGTACAAATTTCCCTAGAAGGAGGGACTTTCTATTCTGCACTATGATCTTTAAACGCTTGCTTAATTTAAAATGCTTTTCTCTGTGAATACTTCTCTTGCCTTGTTGCTCGCAAAACACTTATCCTAAGTTATAAATAGCTCCCTAATTATTTCTGAAATCATTAAACGTATTATTCTGTTAAGTGGTACACAGCAAATTAATTGTTCTTAACTTGTTTATAATTGAATTCACATTTTCTTTTAAACAATTTATAAGATAAATATGCACTACTAGAAATTTTCAAAAATTCGCTTTAGAAACTGAGAAATGTATACTCTAGATTCATTAGAAGGTATACATTTCATTTGCTACCACGACATTAACATCTTGTAGATATTACAGCTACTCATCCTTTTTAATTTGCGTGGAATTTAAATAATATAATTCCGTTTTTATTTACTAAAATTTGAGACGAAATTTTGTATCTGTGAAAATCAATCCCTGGTTTTAAACTTTCGATTCAAATTAATTTATGATGTTAACCTTTGATGTTATAAGATTGGAAATTACATACTGAAAGATAAGAATTTTACAGTATTTTTAGTGCACAGGACGCATTGTTTGAGATAAGATATTCCTCGCTGAGAAGTGTTCTCGGTCAGGTCCCGTAATCGCTTCTAACAAGCCATCATGGTATTCACCAGGTTGAGCTAATAGAAAATCTTTGTGTGGAATATCTCGTCGAGCGACCTTGATGGAACTTTATCCCTAGTAGTTGCACCAAGTCAGTGATCATTACAACAAGACCACGGCGTTGGGTAGGAACAATTGAATTTATGTAACGTATCCAGTTTTCAGATAGACGTTTCAGTTTGGGAGTGCGAAGTCAAAATCGGGTACATATAAATGGAGTTTTGTACTGTATTCTATCAATATTTTATTATATTTTTAAGTTTAGGGCTACGATAGAAAATGTAGATATTGAAATCCCCGTAGGAAAGATTTGCAGAATAATTGAATTTGTCCAATTCACTCCCAGTGGAAAAAGGTTGCCATTTTTCTGTTCAAGAAAATCGGGATACACTCAGTCTGTAACAGTTGTCCATGGGCATAATTACAGAGGAATCTGGGCTACTTGATCAGAAAAAAAACATTAGCATTCAAATTTTTAGCTAAAATAAATTTACTTTTTTCAATTATTTACAGAATACATTTTACCCGCATTTTAAAAATTGTCACCTCTGCTAATACGAAATGTGGTTCCAAGTGCATGGCAATAAGATAAATGTATAATTTAGGCCATAACAATTTGCGTTTACGCTAAGCTTCTTGAGAGGATATAACATTAAAATTGTATTTATAATTTTATGTTGTAATTGTTAACTCACCTGATAGTTATTTATTATGCATTTAAACTTATTAGGAATATTAACTCAACCGTGTCGTTCAAAAGTAATAAATTGGTGGCGAACATGCAGAAGCAAGTATATATAAAGGAAATTAAACATCTTCCCACAATTACATATGGAGGCCATCTTGTACTGAATCCTCTGTACCTAAGAACTAAAGAACTTGTGTCAGAATTATTTAGCTTGTAAGAAATCATTGGCAAGCACAGTTTGATGCTTATGCGTCTAAAGAATGCAACTAATAGACACTGAACCATGACACGAAACAATGGGGGAAAATCAGGACTGGTCGCAACCTTGCATTACAATCACTTCATTTATATCGTGTTGTAGTGACCAGTCATTGATGTAGTCAGTGAGAAAAAGTGATTCAATGAGTAGTGAGTACTATAATCGGTAGTAACAAGTGAGTTTTACTTGCTTGTTATTAGAATAATTCAACAAATTTATTCAGTATGAAGGATGTGCTTCTTGTAGGATACCACTATACATATTTTCGATTTGTTTCGGTTAATTAGAAAATCCCTTATTCAATATTACTGTGTTGTGTAGCGATCCTTTCAGGATATCGGAACTACTTCATATTTTATTGCCATACTTAGAAATTTAACAGCACAAGTTATACATTTTAGAAAGTGTTCAATTTGAGGGTAATTTTAATGATAGGGAGGTAGAGTTTGTGTCATCAGTGATGCATATAATTTGTTTGTCACAATAGCAAATGTACTGTTATGAGTGAACCATTTATTTACACTTTATTCATATGCAATTTCCATGGTGTTATTTTCAAAATAAAAGTGCTTTTTTTTAAAGAAAGCATAAGTTGTATTGTTTTGTATAGTAATCATTTTAGCATGTTTTGGCATTATTGTATTATAATATATTTTATTCTTTATTCTATTTCAAGACTATACAGACATTTGAGCGTACACATATTAGCGTTAATGAAGATACACACGATTTGAAGTTCGGAGCTCTTGCAAGACCATATACGAGATCAAATTTGGAATATAGAGAAACTTAAGTGTTAGACATACACATACAAAAACTATTGATCGTCATTTAAGACAATGAAGAAAAAAGCTTGAACAAGACCGCAGTAATTGAACAAATTGTGCAGAGATCTGTGATTCTATATCTTCAAAACTGGTGAACATTTTAGTGTATATTGAATTGGTGGTCAAAACGAATTGAATTAGTTGTATTAGATAAGTTACATGGCATAGATTGTTGTCAAGTTTGTGTTACTCTTTTGTTAAGTTTTGTAGAGATAGAATAATTATTGTGTTATTAGGAAGTCAGCAAAGTGCTACTTTTTTGTTCATTTGCGTTAGTACTCAAGTAAGACCATAATACGTGGGACGTACTATAATAGGAAAGTAACAACTTGCCATTAGTACATGAAAAAAAAATCACGAATTTTGCTAATTTATTAATACTATAAGAATAATTATGCAAAGAATCCCAATGATTTTTTCCCAAATTTAGTGTGACCGATTCGAAAAGACAGGAGGTTGAGAAAATTGTCTATGTTGTAGTTGACTAGAAAAACAAATCCAAATTCAGTCCTTTAGTTCATTTTCAGAATTTGATATTATGCCTCAATTAATAAAAAACATATTTTCAATTAGGAATCATTGTTAACATGTTCATTTTTCATTTGAGTATATAGTGTACTATTGTGGAAATACTTTATCTATATTGTGATAAATAATAATGTTATATATTTTCTATTTAATACAGATGAAATAACATTGCATCCAAGTTTATATGGCATGTATATCACAATATAATTAATATTAAACTATGTTAAATGTAAAACACTAAATGAACTTCTTCACCGAAATTCTCAAGAGGAAAGGGGAGCATCTCGAATAAAAACTATCAGATATCTCTTGCCTCAAGTAACCAATATTACAAATAAAGACGTGCTAGAGGATAATTTTACTAATGCACAGCTGATATTAAAGTCAATTTGAGACTTAATTTATTTTTGTAATGCTGAGTACCTTTATCGGTGAAATCATTGTAAACTTTACAAGTTTCTGTTCTTCCGTCATTTATATGTAGACTATTGTAAGACATTTTGTTCTTTTGTGAGTGTTTTTAATGTATACTTAATTAATCCAATATTTTAATGTAACGATTAATCCAGCTTTGTGCCAATCAATCAATTACTTAGAATTTTGCTCATGTTGCCTTCTTACAAAGTTTTTCTTCCAAATAAATAATGTAAACATTGTTTTGCATTCTTTCCTTTCTAAAACATGATGCACGAAATTATTTTGAAGTAAAATAAAGTTTTAAACCAAATAAAATAAAATAATTATAATTTAGAAAATATATAAATCCTTTGGCGTTAATGTTAATGGTACGATGTGAGGGTTTCCGGGAGTCCTGTTTTCATTTAAATCTTTATATCCGATTTATCAAACAGCGACTTCAACTGAGGCGTTGTGTGAAAACCGGAGCACGATATCTAAAGTGGTTATCGAGGTATGTGTAGCTAGCTATTGCGACTTCACGTAAAATGAACCTGTGGGATTTCAGTACAAAACGGGAAGGAATCCAAAAATAATTTCTGAATCCGACATTATGAAATGTAGCGTTTCTCACGGTTATTTCATTGGGTACAGATGTGGGGCTTTGCGGTACTGTGGGGTGCCCAAAATATCGTCATTCAAAGTTCGTCCGCTTCATTTATAGGTAACGTGTACAGCACTATACAACATTACACTAAGTGAAAATTCGAAGTATTTAAGTTAACCTGTTATTGAGATATTGCCCGAGAAACATTTGAATCCTTGATAAGAAGGCATGGGACATGGAAATAAAACAGTTAGTTTGTCCAAGATACGATAAAAGAAACTACATTTTATGGACGGTAACAGCACTATGGCTTTCGCCCTTCTAGAAATAACTTACTCCAAAACTAACCATTGGAATCATGGAGTTGCTCGGAACTCTCATTCCCAATGAATTATAAAAAATCTGAGTGTGGTTCTTGGGTACCAAATGGTATATGCTGTTCTCATTTATATATTTACATCACATTTCTCAGGCAAATGTCGAAGAGAGACGTGATGCGGTTATCGACATTGCACTCTATATCAATGCGACCGGCCAAGATGCGCTTGTGAAGTTTCAGTACGAAACGAGAAGGAATGTGAAAATTACTAGAGACGCCAATATGATTTAATAAAATACTCCTCACTGTAATTTCAGCGGGTACCTCTAACGCACACTTTTGGGTACCCACTTATTTAACTTTGTCAGATGGGTATATGAACAGAATGTTCAGTAGAATGAAAAATCAAATTAAGTGAAATGTTAGAAGGGCTACATTAAATGTTTCTCGCGGTTTGATGTGGTAAATGTTTTACCCCAGATTCGCACGGTAATAAGACGATGAGCTATTCCAAAATTATGCATGAATATGTTTGTGCTGCTTTAAATTATAATTCACAGGAAATTCTAAATGAAGTTCAGTGGGGTTCTCGTAATTGGGGGTATTCACAGTATTGGCCTCGTAGATATTCCCATTCAAGACAATAAACAATACCATACAATGTTACATTAAGTGAAAATTTGAAGTTGATAGTGTACAAGTTTAACGAGATATGGCTTCGTAAAAATTTAGCACCATTGACAGAAATGGGGTAGGGTAATATGATGGTAAAGGGGCTCCAAAAAAGCATGAGTTCTATCACATTGTATGAACTATAATCTAAGAAAATAAGAGGGGAATTTTATTGAGTTCTGGGATAAGCTGTAAGTACTAAATCGTTGGATGGAAACATATTAAACGTTTGTAATGAGTTCTCATTGTATAAATTTATATAGTGAAAAAATGTTGTGTATTTCCTGATCTTTTATCGAGACATCAGCGTTTAAATTTATAAAGTCATGAACTTTGGTTGTCTTCTCTCTTGGGTATCAGATATAGGAAGACGGGAAAATAATATAAATAAACTAAAACCAATTAAGCACCTTAATAGTTCAGCAGCCGAACTGTTAAATTCAATACTTTTGCATAAAGATTTATTATTGTTGATAACATTTAAATAGGGTCTATGTGAGACGAAAATGGATTACGACACCTTGTCACCCTTGGACAATTCCGACAATCCAAGTTGGTGTCCACCGATACCATCACTGTCCAATGCATTGTGCCATATGACTGAATAATATTGTACGACAAACTCATATTTTGGTATTAAGTACTTTGTAATGTTAGTAAGTCTGAAGTAGAACAAATTTAAGATAAAAATGGCTGAGGGCATGCTGTCACCTTTGGGGAACACCCAAAATTCAAGATGGCATTCCTCAATAACGCCACTCTAAAGTCATATGCACCACAAACATTTTTGGTATTATGATTTTTTCATCGTTCATAATTTTAAGCAGTGTTCGAGTTGTACAAGTTCTAGAGAGGGGGAATAATTAGTGGGATATGTATTATACGGTATTTTCTGATCGTCGATATGTATTATACGAAACGATTTTAAATGTTAATATTTTTGAAGTAGAATCTATTTAAAGGGAAAACTGATGTGGCTTCTTGTCACACTAAGGAATCCTCACTATTCAAAATTGCATCCACCGAGAACATCACTGTTCATCACGCTGTGCCATATGACTGAATAACGTGCATTACCTTAAAACTATTAAGGGCAAAAAATACTTTTCTATTAGTCACCTATATCAGTTCGAGATTTCCGAGAAGTTTGCTGTCAGATTGAAGGAGCCAATTGAAACAATCCACTTTAAGCAGCCTTGAAACGCCTGATTCAACAGTATATTCACGCATATATATTTGTAACACATTTTCTTCCAAGCCTGCTTTCACACATAATAGATAGTGGTTGAGAATAAAATATCTGCTACGTAGTCCAGTGTTAGGGCGTTGGCGAAGAATTCGGGAAGTCGTGGTTTCGATGGTAGCTGCCGACCATCCTCAGTGAGATTGTCCAGGATTTTCCTCAGCCAAACCGCTCAAATGGCGGAATGGCACTAACAACATAGGCTATTGGCAACACTTTTCCGAATCCTTCGTCCTCCTCTATCTCGGCCTGAGGTTTAGATGTCTAAAATCAATAAATAAAAATTCAAATTCAAATATCTGCTGCATTTCATTGGTTCTTTCAACTTTTCTGTCGTATAATGTTGTAGCTAGCTTCATGTAGAATGTATGTAAAGTGAAAACCACAAGCTTGAAAATTTAATTGCATCAGGAGCATCATTTTCCTAAATGTGACAACGTATAATTAATATTTTAATATTGTGTTTACTATCAATAATAAATACGGCATTGCCTGTAAACATCTACGTTGTTACTGGTTCTAGCACATAACAAAGAACACACTTAATAAATACTGTTCGAGAGCTAGCCTGCAATTGAATTATTCAAGAACAATAGGCCATTATCAATCAATATCCTGTGTGAGACATCTGAGATGTGTTTATTTGCTTTGGATCCAAGCATAATGAGCGTTGGTATTGGCTCGAGAGAGTTTCATGCTAAATGGTTAGCATTTGTTTTTTTCCGATCGTTAAGGTAGGTTTTCTTACCGCCACCATTCACTACGTACCCCTTACAAACGTGCGCTGCTCAGATCTACTTCGGTTAAAGTAAAACCGAATTACATTATATTTGGCATGTGCACCCCCTTCCAAGCAGAGGCATGTGTACCCCCAATCAATGTTCTGCATTGGTAGACGTTGAAATTTCAAAGCTCTTCCAAGCATGATTGGTCACTATTGTTCCAGGTTTGTGTAAAATCCCTCCTTCCTATTCCTTCCCACCCGCTATTCTCAGGCAAGCTTCAAGCCCTCAATCACAGAGGTCAGAGACAATCGCGAATGTTCCAAAATGTTTTCAGTTTTTCAACTTATCTCTGTTTCTCCTTCTTGCCCTTTTTCTCCGTCTATATCTTAGGAAATAACCATTCCAGGACTCTCTATGAAAATAACGAGATGCACATTTTGAACTGGAGAAAAACGGAGGACTATAAAAAATGTGTATGCAAAACATTGTGTATTTATTATCATTACCCTGCTCTCCCCTTGTATTACAAATATCTAAAGAAATTTCGGCATTAAACAGCTCAAGTCTCTGTATGTGGTTATGGTTCAAATTTTTATATTGTTTGCATCTATTCTTGAAAATGGCAATCCTTTTCCGGAATTTTTGTCACACGGCGAAACAGAATTCACTGTAACTAAGGAATTATGAGTTATCAACAAGAATAGACAAAATAAACTAT
>JAGDQP010056384.1:0-12952 GCA_022664845.1 Lepisma saccharinum
TTTGTTAAAGTTTTTGTTTTGCTCTATGTGACTGGGTTTATATACTTTTAATTCTATCTTGTGAAAACTGTATTAATGTCTTTGTTTTGTTCTATGTGATTCGGTTTATAATGCATTTTAGTTCCATCTTGCGGAAACTGTATTAATGTGTTTTGTTCTATGTGATTGGGTTTATAATGTTCTTTTTTATTATGTGTCGAATTTCTATTATTTCTTTATGCAATGGAAGAATGCAAATAGGTATTAGCTTGTTGCTTTCCGCATAAATAAATAAATATGATTGGAAGGGTTGCTACTAATATAAAATGATGTTTCTGTCTTTATATTGGGTTGCTGTGAATGCAATTCCCGCTTTGACGCCTGGGGAAAAACACAACACAGGGATTGACAGCGGTCACGCGTCTAACTTCACAATCTCTGTATAACGTCACAATCTGCAGCAAACAAGTTGGAGTACCCAGGCAGGCAGGAAGTAGTATGTTGTTGAAAAGGGTCGTATGAAAGTGCACCTTGGAGAACACCCAGTTGCGACTGATTTTTCTTCGAACTGAAACTGTGGCATTCTGCACATCAAGATGCAAAAGACATTAACAGTGCATTTGGGACAATATTTGCGAATTAACACACGATTTGCCGTTGGTTTGTCAAATTTCGTTCCGGTGACACAACCTTGCAAAATGAGCCCCGTGGGAACCGACCATCATGTTCGGATGAGCTGCTCACGAACACCGTGGAAGTGGACCCTCGGAAAAGTGTTCGCACCATTGCAGACGAGTTACACATACACCATACCACTGTCAGTCCGTGGCTCGATGAAAACGTTGTACTCATAGGTGCCACATGATTTGACACCCGCCAACAAGAATCGCCGTCTAGAAATGTACAGTTCTTTGGGTGTAAGGAATTACCGGGAATGTTTCCTGCATCGAATTTTCACTTCAAATGAAAAATGGATCTGCTTATGACAATCCTAAACAATGGTTGGATTGAGATCAATGTCCAGGTTGGTGTCGTAAGCCACCTCTTCGCCCACGGAAGGTGTTGTTGCTGGTATGGTGGTCTATGATGGAAATGGTCCATCATCATGTCTTCCTCAGGCAAGATGAAACAATAACTGCAGATCTTACAGTACTGAACTCCACAAAATGCACCGCGAACTTGTCTCTAAGCATCCAGCGGTGGTCAACAGATATAATGTCCTCATGTTTCGTGACAGTGCCCGCCAACAGTTTCCTGAGTTGCAGTAAGAAACCCTTCCTCACTCGCCGTATTCACCCAATCTTCCTCCCACAGATTACCAGTTCTTCCGGAATCTCTATCACTTCTTGGCAGGAAAGACCTTCCCCGAGGACCGGGTTGTGGAACATGCATATGAGGATTTCTTCGCATCACAGGCACGAGACAGTTTTCGCCACGGAATCCAATCGTTGGCTGAGTGATGGCAACTGTGTGTGACTGCAGACGGTGATTACCCACATGGCACAGTAAACTTGCAGCAAGTTTGGCACTGCAAGCTTGCCATTACAGGGCTACAAACTTGCTGCTATACAATCTTTCACCATACTTGATAGTTGACTAATACCAAATTTGCTGCAAATTTTGCATGTCAAACCAGCTACAAAATTTTGTTTTTAAAAACGTTGGTAGGCATCGAGCCTGTGGCGAGAAAAGATTTCAGTCTGCAGTGGATTCGAACTCACAATCTTCAAATTTGTTTGTTTGCCTCATTCTACCATTTACTCCACGAATTCTTGTGTTACGCGAAGTTGATTTTATTTGCCCCTATACGTTACAAAAATAGTTTCTGGAATAAAAGCATTTATGCATACTTTAATTCGAAACCGGCAAAACTTATTGATTCTGCCTTAGAGTAGAGCTATGAAGAAGGCATATTCGTGATTTTCCATAAGCGAGTCACCCCAAGATTAATTGTGTGTTCTTTACTGTTTGGGTCGGTGATATGTTTTAAACAAACTGACTGCCTGCTTCCCAGATAGTACGCTAGTTTCAACGAACTTTCGACAAGCCTTTATTTTTCCTTACAGTGATTATCCTGTTGGGTTACTAACTGGAACGCTGGGGGTCTAAATAATCATATTTGCTAACAACTTTTTTTCTTCGTATACTTATAAATATTTCCTTCCTTTCGCATTTTTCAACATTTTACACAATTTTCAAAATTGTACCCATTTCTCCTTAAATTAAGTTAAACAATTCACGACTCATTCGGATAGAAAATATATCTGATGTATTTCTGTTATAGTTGCTGTGAACTAAAGTGAATTGCATTGCTTATTAAAAATATACCGAACATAACTTTCCTAACCTAGCTTAACCAATGGTTGTTAGTATTTTCTGTACAATTTGAAAATGTGTATTCTGTACTCTATGTACAAAAAAAGAGAAAATTTACTGTACAGTATTGAAAAAATAAAACATCATCCCGCTAGGAATCGAACACTTATCCCCCATTAGCTTTCTGATACGTTGGCCACAACACCAAATCGTTAGCTGTCAGTTTTTGCTTGTCAGTATTCTTTATTGAGATACGTCCACGAGTCAAACACGTGTCAAAACTGATGACGTTTTCCATGACATCCTTTCTTTCTGTTGTAGGAAAAATAAGAGCATGTATTTTACATCCTTCTTTCAAGTTCATAATATCGCAAGTTTTGTTTAACATATGACTGCTATATCTTTGCTGATGTAAGCCGTCCTCTGATACGTCAAATATCTTACATTTTTTTGTAAACTTTTCTGCAATTTGTACATTCTGCATTTAGTATATCATTTTCAAAACACTCCATTGCACTAAAGTTGACCAGTGATACATTTTGCTGCTTGTTTGCGATAGATCTGAAACCTTTGTCTTCAACATGTACCTAAACGTTGTCCTCTCACTATGGGATTAAATATTACTAAAATATATTAAAATACAATTCATATACTGATATGTATTATTCTTTTATTTCTGTAAATCAAATTGTTTCATAACATTTCTTTCGCATGGTACTATCACACTAATTATTGTCTTAAATATCTTTTGAGTGTTGTTCTTAATCCAAACAAGCTATACATAGTTCTTAGCCATAATAACCATATCCATATCCAAGTCCATATCCATAACCAACTGCTGGATAAGAATAGCCTAGACCGTATCCGTAGCCAACTGCTGGATAAGCGTAGCCCACTCCGTAAGCAAGTCCTCGCTTATCCCTTGAGGATTCCTCAGCAAAGGCGAGAGCCACGAGGGCAAAGAGAGCGAAAAGAACCTAAAATACACAAAATGTACAACATGTTATAATTAAAATTAATTGAAATTTGTCTTTCAATATATTTTGCGTGAGATAATATATCTTCCTTTTCTGTCCTACTTCACTGAACCAGTATACTTGGTGTTCACTTACAACTTACAATATAGGATATTTGTGATATTCCTATATCCTCACACACACTGATTTAGGAAAGGGACTCTTAATATTTCTCTATGAACTGTTTAATTGACAGGTATGTTTAAAACATGTTACATTGAACAAATCATTGTATACTACTTAATCGGAATCAACAGTTCCAATGTTTGGTAATAACACTTACCAAGAATTTCATGTTGGTGTTTTGGGTGATAACTCTGTGGTTTTCAAGTTGAGACGATGTTCAGTGTCTTTCATATGAGTGCTTTTATACCCACATTGTGACCTTCCAGATATTCTTCATTCCTATTCATACTTTCACTTCCGTTTCTTTTATAATTTTACTTAACCATTTTATTTATTTCTCGTTTCCTATTTCTATTCCCACTATTAGCATCTTTCATGGTAGCTGTATTTTTATGTACTTCAGATGCATTTCCTTGACCTGGTATGTGTCAATCATTAGCTTTCATTAAATCAAGAAGATGAGCAGTAGTACAAAATTAAACCATAACGAATGGTTTATAGTAACAAAAATGCATGAAAAGAAACCAGTTAAGCATTCCATTCAATTCTAATATATTTAATGTAATTCAAAATAACTGCAATTATGTATTTATTTTCTAACATTTCGGTAAATAATTAAAATATGGAATGCTTTAATTGGAATTGGACTGTTTTCTTACAAAAGAGTACTAATTGCTTGTTTTAATTTGAATAATCACCTCTTGAAATTTGTCACACTTCATAAGGAACACACTATACAACCACATGTACCCATACTTGAAAATAGGAGCCCCACACAACAAATTATCATGTGAGTTTTTCAATATTTTGATAGCTTAAGTCACAAATTACTAAATTATTTTCATTCAACAGTTGTACCCATAGTATGATTGAAAGGCTTGCTACTAATGTGAAGTAACGTTTATGCTTTTCGTTTTAGATTTCATATTTACATGTATTATGTCTCTGATTAAGCCATTATTTCTTAATCGTGTAACGAATAGTATATTTTAAATGTGTTAATCCTTAGATTAACATCTTCAAATTTTAAATCTTTAGATTTTTAAAATCTCCACAATATTTTGTTTGAGATGCAAATATTTTAAAAAATACGAATTCCTAACGACTACATATATTTCCAAAATTCTAAACCTGATGAGTCATAGAAAACGGAACATTTTATTTGTAACTCAATCAAGATTAACGTGTTTAAATGTCTTATTATTACGTTTCATTGAATATTAATTTTTATTTCCACCTCAACGCATGTCTTAGCCTGAAGTTCAGTGTTTGTCTGGCGTATTAATTTGAAGTAACGTAAAGTTATACAAACCTGAGAACTATTTATTTGCTTGAATGTATAGCTACATTTGCAACCAAATATATTGTTAATTTATAACTAATATTGCTAGAACCGATATTAAATTCGTTGAGTACATGTCTTCCGAACATTGTAATATTGGCTCATGAATTAATGTCTAATTCACTGCAGGTTTACCTATACTATTAAGATTTCACTAATTCTCCATGTTCGTGATTTCTTAAGAGAATTTATTAACGATTTCTCGCATTAAAAATAAATCATAATTTATTTCAACTGAAAATAACATGTTATTAACGTTCTAAACGAGCTCTTGAGATTCTGAGGAAGCGGTATACAGTTTATAATATACTGAGGTTGGAACCAGTTCTGTGGACCCGTCCGGGAACTGAACCCATGTTAACGGGAAAAGAATGCGAGAGCGCGACGATGTCAGTAATGTAATTCGAAGTGGAATGTGTACCTAAAATTTAGAAATTAGTTCACTATAGTCTATTATTGAAAATACATTTTGGCGAAATACGCTTCCATATAAAGCACTCCATTTCTACAGGTTCATTATATCGAATTTAATGTTTAAGATAAGACTGCTATGTATTTGCGGATATAAGCCTGTCTTATTGTAGGTCACTTATCTAAATTTTTCATTTTAAAATTTTCTCCTATTTGTATATACTGTATCTAGAGTGCTGTTTCGAAAAAGTGCTTATATATTTAAGTTTTGAATGAACATAGACTTGATAACACTTTTGAAGTGTTTTATTTTACTGCATTTCCTTCAGTTCTTAGTACTTAGATGATGTTTTTGTGTGTTTCATTTATATATGATCAATATAAGCAACGAATGTCAATTTTGAATCATATAAGAGTTCTAGATATCTAACGTTTTCCGGAAAGGTAAATATTTCCTTCTCAATTCCATATTGCGGTTTTGCATCTTGAGAATGACATTAATTTTCATTTATTAACATCCATTTCTAGCCAATTGTATCCACACCACCCATCTACAGTGTCCAAATCGTATTGGGTATGGTTGCCATCATTCTTAGATTATATTGATGACACATTTTTAAAGGTACCCTCGAAGAACAGTTTGTTAGAATTTCGTACGTAATTAGGGACACAATTTATAAATAATGGGAAGACGAATTGCACCATTTTCAAACATTTGGGGTACTCCGACTGATTTAAATGATGTAGTTGTTCTTATCTTTCATAGTATATTATCTTCTCATGACTTCTTAAATAAGAAATAAAATATTCAATGAGGAATTGTTAAAATGTAAATTGATAGAGGTTAATTTCCTATGAATCATAATAATAATAATTTTAATAATGTTAATAATTTCCTATGAATCATAATACTAAAGATATTTGAAAAAAATCTCTGTAACTTACGCCTACCTTTCCCCACTCCACTCATCGTATGAACTATAAAATCACTATAATACAAATATTTATTGTTGTTGATTTGATTTAGCCAAATATTTTAATACTCGCAGTTTGATTGGTTGATTGATATTCAGTTGATACAACATGGATTCAAATGCCAAGCCGCGTGATACAGCAACAGGTCGATAACATTAATATCTTCTTGATTATTTAAATTAGGAATACGACACATACTTTTGTTAATTTCCATTTATAAGGGTACGAGCATTTACGAACAGCAATATTAAAAATAATCCAAAACGCAAAACTGTCTCGTATGCTTTAAGATTCTACTCTTGGACAGTATAAAGACCTATTCTACTTTCTGATCTATTTTATCGCTTTTATCATTTCATCTACTTGTATTAATGACGTTATCAATCTATCCAACTTATAAAACGATTTTGGAACTGCGCTATTGGTCCCTATGTCATTTTCAGGAACTTCACTCTTGTTTCGTATACACTGATAGAATATACTAAGCAGACCAGTTCGTAATCACATGCCAAACTGTACAGTAATAATATTTCACATATAATTTTATGAACTGATCAACCAATTACTAAGTTATCTGATAATGTGTAGACACGTGAGCTTGAATCCCAGGACCGACGATCCTGACTGAGGTTTTCTATGAAAACAATTGTTCAATAATTATTTTTAGCTTAGCTTGCGGAACGTTATTTTATTAACTTTGGTTATCGGTAATTGTCAAATACATGTTTTCTGGGTTTGGTGGCAAAATATTTTTTTCTGGGTTCAGGTATTGTTATTTTTAATTTTTTGAAAATGAAGTGCAAATTTGGGGACGAAATTATTTTTTCGGGAACTGTTCTCGAACGTTGGTATCACCTTAGAATATACTCTTTAATAAGCTATAAGTATAGTTAACGACACGTATGATTTGCAAATATTTATCCCAACAAGTGATAATTCTCAAAATTAGAATATATTTCAAATAGCACCGTTTTCAATATAACATGCTGTTCTTTCCAAATTATATGTTGTTACTGTATGATGCTTCTCAATTCATTTCCTTTAACTCGTGTTTATAAGAATAACTAGGGTCTCATTAAGAAAATCATTTGTGTTCCCAGGTAAGAGATTAGATATTTCTCAAAGATAGAGTGTAATGAAATTCATGAACTAATATGTAATAGTCTTTTATTTTCCTTCAATCAAAATGTTTCATAACATGTCTTTTACTTGGTAGGGTCATATTCATTACTGTCTTCAGACTCTTTTGAGTGTTGTTCTTGCTCTGAAGAAGATATTTATAATTTCTAGCCATAATAGCCATATCCATATCCTAGTCCATATCCGTAGCCAACAGCTGGATAAGCATAACCAAGACCGTATCCGTAGCCAACTGCTGGATAAGCGTAGCCCACTCCGTAAGCAAGTCCTCGCTTATCCCTTGAAGATTCCTCGGCGCAGGCGAGGGCCACGAGGGCAAAGAGAGCAAAGAGAGCCTAAAATATAAAACAATGTACAATGTATTATTATAACTATGAGAAAATAAAATTGTTACTAATTCGATATCGGTTATTCCATAAGTCAAATAGTTTATATCGTATGGAGGTTAGTTTATTCCCTACTAGCCCCACATCATGTAGGAAGTTAGCTTAGAGTGTAATACCCTTATGGAATTAGGTTTTACATATAGAAATATTTCAGTGACTACTATGTTATACTACACACCATATCCAAATTGTTCATGCAATAACTAACACAAAATACTGATGAGTCGTCATATATATTTTCCACTGAACATCCTGTGACAGAAATCTTAGATTGAAAACTACGATTCGCCTTTGTACTCTATTATTGATAATTTCAGAGTGTATATATCACTTCATATTAGCCTCTAAAAGTATTCAATTAAAATTTGTACACTCCAGAGTACAGTTTGGTAACACATTGTTTTCAAATCAGGTACCTAAACAGTATGTCTTATACAACAATGAACTAGAATATCTTGTTATTGTTCTTAAAACATGTGAAAATCTAGATTGATGTTCCTTTCTTTCTTTTCTTATCAACCAAAGACAAAACAGTAACTCGATGCTCACAAATAATGTCATTCATAACAGTTACAGTATGTTTGTATGTAAGACAGTCTATATAAGGTTATACTATTTCCTAATTAATTTAACCATACGGTTGAATTTGCTATTTTTTATTAAAGTTAGATATTGCTATATCTCCATACCCTCAATGCTTTTGTGGGTAGGGAAGTTCTCAGTGTTTCTGTATGAACTGTTTAATTGACTAAACTCTTTAGAAAATATTCAATGGAAGAAAATATTATAGATTATTTAATCTCAATCAACATTGCAACGTCACTTACCAAGAACTTCATATTGATTTTGTGGATGATTGTCCTCTTGTTTTGAAGCAGAGACGATGTTTAATACTGCTCGTATGAGTGCTTTTATACACACACTTTGACCTTGCAGATATTCTTAATATATGTGAATGCTTTTACTTGGTCCTTTTTAGTATTACATATACATCAGGCTTATTATTGTTTCTGTTTATTTTCGCTTCCGGTTGTTAACCTTTAACATGGAATATAATTAATATTTTATGCAAATATTTGGTGTAATGCTTGACTTTGTATGGATCAGGCATGAACTATCAAAAAAAAACAGGAAATTAATACAGTAATATAAATTAAACTGTATCAAGTAGCATTTGTGATTATGAATATATGCTAAACGAAATCAGATATAAATTTCATACAATATTCTATTACATTCCTAATATATATATTAAGTACCACGAAGAATTTATTCTCTAACCTCTCAATAAGTAGGATAAATAAAAAAATAATGTTGAAATGGGAGCCTGTTATTTTCAGTTTGACATTTTTTTTAATGCAGTAAATATTAATGCAGGATGAAAGCCTATCTGCATAACGTACGAATTTAAATAATAATAATATATTAAATATTTAATTATGAGTTGATAAGGCTTTTGATTTTTAGAAAACTACATTTTGCAAAAAAAAAAAGAAGGAAAAACATCCGAATTTCTTATCATATATTTAATGTATTCAAGAACATCAGATTGCAGCAATGTTCAAGCTATAACTGGAATATGGATAACATAAATAGTTATTTTGGAAATTATTATTATTGATACTATTATCTTTGCAATTATTAATTTTACAACTGAATGAAATTTTTAGTTATCGTCATGAATGCCTCCAGTAGCTGAGGATAAGTCTCTTTTATACAATATTCTTTGTAAAATATAGGCCCATTTAAAATATACAAGGTGTTGATCTATGACGTCATTTTGTGACGATGCCACCGTAGCTTGTAACTCTGAATACTCGTAATTTCTTCCAAAGAACATTTCTTTTTCTATTAATGTAAATAATCATATCCCAAAACTAGCACCATTATTTTAGCGATACAATGTACAGTCTTATAAATTCAAATCATAATCATTCAGAGAAAAGAAAATAGTTTTGAGAGAATATTAACAAGGCTTCAAGTCACTTCTTCTTTAGGAGATATCAACTCAAATTTGCTTACGAATTTGTCTCTGTTTGGATTCAATTTCCAAGGAAGTAACCTGCAATTTAGATATGCAGAGCACATCTGCCTATTTAAATTTACTTGTTTACTGCTTGATTTTAAACTTTTCGTAGCGGCTTTGCCTTCTTTCTTTCGTTCTGGCATATTGCTTTGTGCCACGTGTGTTCTATTACATCATACTGGCAAGTCTTTATAATGAGTGTTCTAAGTGTTACTAGTAAAATATTAAAAATATAATTGAGACATGTCAAAATTTTACACAAGTATAAGAAATAAGAAATGCTATAAAAATAATTTGTTGTTTCAGCAAATAAAAATTACAGAGTAAATCGCTCTCGTCCATTGCAAACATGTAGTAGTTTTTATTCCTACTAAAAGTGAAGTCCTTAAGTCGTGAGAACTAGATTTTTGTAAAAATTAGTTTCCTGGCTAATTTTGAGTCGCTAATTATCGTGAAGATAGTAACTCGTTTCGCAAATGTGTAATTTTCCCGCTACGCTTGAATCGACTTGTTACGCCGATCCCTAAATTGATGGACAACCTTTATATATTCTGAATGTATGCTCCGTTACTTCTCAAAGGAGATATACATCAAAGCAAAACGACAGTTGTTGGGTAAGCTGGAACTTGCCAGACAAAAGTCTACATATTAATTTTCAGGTTTGGCTTGACAAGTTTACCAAAGCGTAGCGGACAAAACGCATTTCCGAAACGTTTGACTAAGCGATCCGAAATTATCCAGGAAACCAAATTTTTTCAACAGTCTTGCTCTGACGATTTAAGAACTTCCCTTGCAAATATCATTGACTCTCTAGAAAACTTACATACAGATTAAACGAGTCCCTTAAAAAATGTTGTGGTTTCCAGAAAACGTATCTGGGTATATGAGAATCAAATGGACAGCCTCCTTCTTCGTTCTGAAGTCCATGTTGTATATGCGGGTGTAATTGAGATCCTCCTTCTCTAATATTGAAGTAAATTGGTACATTACGGAGGACTTTACATAGAATTAGCTGATTCAAAAAGAACTTATCCTCTTTGAATGTAGTTCTTTTCATTTGTAGCTCAAAGTAGCGCCTTCACGAAAGTAGATGAATTGACTTCGGATCCGGTGCAGTAACAGAGGTTTTATACGGTCATTATCAATCTAATGATGGAGAGAGTATAGCATGGAAAAGTTTCCCCAGGTAAGTATTTCATTACCCACATAAATCACTACATTGCACCTTGCGTCGTAGTGAAGAATACAATTTTTCTCTAATTTGCATTCTTCAATAATAAACCTTTATCGCATACCTTTCTTAGGTAGAACTTTAATTGTGCTTTGCTAAAGCACAACATCTTTCATTACTATTTATGTTGATATTACGTCATTCGTGTGAGCCCAATGCGCTAGTATTTGGGTGAATTTGCCCCAAAACTAATAACTTTTCCACATTTCTGTAAAATAAATATTTTCTTGTGTTAATTTAGATAATTACCTCTAGCACTTTGTCCCACTACATTAGGATCATGCTAGATATATATATACGAACACCCTGTAATCATACAAGCAAACAGGAATCAACAACAGCAACCTTCGATATGAGAAGTTTGATTTCTTTTAACTTATGTCTCAGATTACTGAATTATTTTAATGCAGTAATTATATATGTATATGACTGGAAGATTTCTTACTAATATGAAGTAATGTTTATACTAGTTTATTTCTTTTCTAAAGATTTCATAGTTATATTTTTTCTGTGTTTGATGATACTTCTTAATCAAATACCGAATCCTATTCTTCGAATGGTTTTGTCCTTAAATGAACTTAAATTTTTAAATATTAAGGATTTTCAGAAATTTATATTATCTTGAGCCAGTCCGCACAGCTAGGAACAATAATTCCGAATCATTACTTACATTTTAAAATTTCTCCTTAAGCCTCACTCTTCATTATCGTGATTTCTGAAGAGTATTTGTTAACAAGTACTTAGTAAAATGGGCTCCGAATCACTTTATAGACTCCGGCGGGAAATGAACCACTGAACAGGCGAACACAATTTAAATTTGAATTTTATTTAAGACCTCAGGCCGAGGCGAACAGAAAGTGAGTGTGTTAACATGTACAGTTCTTAAATACATTATAGAGAAATACACTTCCATGTAAGGTACACATTTCCTATTGAAATTGCTGTGTAACATACTGACATGTATTTGTTTATATCAGTCAGTCTTCGTGTACATCACATATCTAAGACATTTTCTTAAAATTGTCTCCAGTTTGTGTATTCTGCATTCAGAGAACGGATTCCAAATAGCGCGAGTACATTCAAGTTTTCAGCGAACGTAACTTTGATATCCGTTTTTAAGTGTTTTATGTTTACTGGATTCTCTCCCGGTTCTTAGCATTTAAACTATTTTTCTATGTGCTTTATTTCTTATATGATCAATACGAGGGAACTTTAGATTTCTAAATATTTCCCGATATGAGAATATTACTGGCAGACACATGGTCTGACATAATACTCCGTTGTACAGAGTGTCTTCAGACGTCTTCCCAAAGGCGCGTGATCTCTTTGATTATTTTATTTATGAATACGACACACCTTTGTTATTTTCGTATCACGTATTGGATATTATGCACTCTCGGATATTATCAGAAACTTTCTGATTTTAACCGTTTAATAGATTTAATCACTCTGCTTGTATTATTAACGTTATACATTTATCGAACTGATCATTCGATTCTGGCAAAGCAATATTAGTTTGGACATCGTGTTTCTTACACACTGATTGAAAACAGTGAACAGACAAGTTCGCAGCCACTTGCCAGAAAGTATATAATATTTCGTATATATGTATATTGCCATGAGATTTATTAAGAGCTACAAAAATTTAATTATACAAGTTGAGAATATTGCAATTAATTTCTACAGTTAATACAGTTGAAGAGGTAAGTTGTATCTTGTGACATTAGTTTTCACTGTTGAGCTCAAACAAAGCCTAGGACATTTATAGAACCTTCAGGGTCATGTACGTATTCTTTCACTAAGAAGTCAGGTGAGTGAGAAGAAAACCAAAGGTTTGGGAAAACTAATTCAAACAAAGAAAGAAAAAGATAGAAATGTATCCTTCAGTCCACCATACGTAAAATTGAGGACATGTACACTAGTGTAGTATTCGACTATTTGCCGCCAATAAATAATAATTCTTAAATCAGTGTTTATTTAAAATAATACTTTTTAAAAAGAACA
>JAGDQP010056385.1:778-12952 GCA_022664845.1 Lepisma saccharinum
TCTTCAATGTGTTGGTTGCAGCACTTACTTCAAGTTGTTCCACGGAACCACATACTTGAACAGCAGCAGCTAATAGGCGGTAATGTTGAATTTTAGATGCCGTTAAGGATAACAACGAAATCACTTTTCTGCAATTAAGTGTTGCCCCGCAGCAAGAAAAGAATTAATAACGTGGCATAGACTTGTTTCTGTACAATGAAACAATTCAAAACCTGAAGCACAATTTCATGACTTTCAAATGAATATGCATTTTCAAATGGAGCAGGTTTAAAGTCTTTGACGGTACTATGCCACACCAGCTCTACTGTTCGAGGTGATAGGAATATGAAGCTCTAAAGTTCATTTTCCCACACTTTCGGTAGCTTGAAGCTAGGAAACTGTGCACATTTCGAAAAGTTGTCAGAGGAACTTTCGTCTTATTTTGATGTGAGGAAAATGAAGGGAGGGAATGAATGATGGGAGGAAATGAACTACATCTCCAGAAGCTTGTCGGTGTAATTCATAAACATTTTATACATACACCATGCCAAGACACACCGTGGATCGCCATCGAAAGCCCGTGGTCCCCCTGTTATGAAGTAATTCCTTCATAACTCTTTAATATTATCTCTTCATTATTTAATCATCTAAATTGAAATATTTAATATGCATATTTTGTATGTACAAAGTAAATTTGCATTGTAGGTTAAGTACAAAAAACCCCGGCTGGGTATCTATTCAAATTTTGATTTATATGTAACTAGGTTAAGATTCTGAATTAATTATAATTGCGTATTTGTGTATATATATATTTTTGTATCTTGTGTATGTTTTCTGTATACTTTCAGCAATTCAAGGAGCTGTACTGAAAAGTACTATGTACTATGCTTTTCTTGAAATATTTTATAATTTACTTTTTACTTTTCTTATTGAAAAAAAAAAACAGAGTTTCCAAGAGAAGAGAATCGTTTGCTGCTATTTCCTGCTTGCAGTCCTTCTCTTCTCCTCTGAGCTATTTTAACTTAGCGGCGAATCCTTTGAAAACTTCTCCTTTTTCTCCAGCCAGGAGAAAGCTTGTAGTTGCGTGGATTCTTTTGTGCTAGCTCAGAGGTAGGGGGTTTTCGTGTTACATATATACGTGGAAATAAACCAGTTGGGTGTGTGGGACCAGAGTCGCGTTCGAAGAATCGAGCAGTTACCATCCAAAAGAAGCTTCTGCGATGGGGCTCCCTCCAGTCTATGCAGAGTTTGTAAATATCAGCAAACTACTGAAATATATTATATTTTGGATGGGGCTCGCAACTTCATACTTCCCCAAAAACAGTAAATAACTCAAATTTTCGGTTTTTAATTTCTGTTAATACAAATTTCAATCTTCGGGGAAAACAAATCAGAAATATTCACATACGAAGTTTTGACTCGTAATTGCAAAGTAAATTTTGTAAGCGATTTAATTTTGATTGAACTTTTGGCGGGATTAAGGACCACTATATTATTTGTTACCAATGCTTAAAACTTCTGAGTAAGCGTTATGGGAATTCTGTATTCTGAATTTAATTCAGGGAAGGGGCACTGTAAGGACCTGCTCGGTCCCCAAGGTGTCTTGCTTAACGAACGAAGAGGGAATTGCACCCAAAGCCTTTGATTTGAAAGCAAGAGGCCTGCCCGGCTAATTGCTAAGGGATAGATTACTAGAAATAACACTCCCCATGACCTATACGAATTTTATTGGAGAGGAAACTGTCATTAAATAGAGAAACAAACTTTTAAGCTTATATTCTGAAAGAAAAACGTTCAATCTTCTCTTTAAGGTTATAATTTATATTTTTATTTTTGACTAGATCAGATCAGAGAAAAGTAATTTTTCGATCCTGATAATTTATGTGGATCAGTCTGTACGTCTTCACTATTGCGCGCGCTATCAGCTTTCTGCTTGCTGCTAGCACAGGCGAAGTTAAGAAGTACGAGTTTATTTTATGTGCCAAAAGTAACTTCTAGTAACTTCATTAGGATAGGTACTGAAATCTGCTCGGTCTTGGGTCATAGAATTACGAGGGTTTCCGACCCTCTTTATTTGGCCTGCAAGCTTCTTGGTTACAGGATAGATGTCTGTATAGGACTGCTCGTCCTAAGGGACGGAGTCGTGATTGAATATCTTTTATGGGGGGAATCTATCACACTTATAATAATTATAGAACTTCTTCATTAGAGCTGAGCAACTGAATTTAGAAATATCCGTCACTATAAACTAAAAAGCAAAAGTACAATAAATGATTAATTCTTTTGAAAGTAACAATTTAATTTAAAGATACCTCATATGCCTTCTAAGGAAATTTTAAAGAGAAAAAAGTTATAATTATTTGTGTTAATTACTGCTAGCAACTGCATTTTAAGATGTCTCCAAGCGCTGAATTCTCTTAATCACACAAACCGCACAAAAATTTCGTCTGGCCCGTTAGGTATTCAGTTGGGCTGCGGCGCTGCCTATCTGTCAGGGGTTGTTTTGCTTATTACCATCTTTTTGATTAACTGGCGTCCGATTCATTGTATTTATTTAAAAAAAAAAGATATTTTGTCTACTAAAAATCTGCTACTTTATTAAAATTTCTGTCTTTGTATCAATCCAAAGACCTCATTGCCCCTACTAGAGCGCTCATCCAGGGATGTCGCCCAAAGTCTAATTATTGGTTGTAAAAAACAAACGCAAAAAATGTTTTAAGGCCGGCCACGCCACACCACCACTTTCAAAACGTACTTATACAGGGTGTTTCAGGACCTCTGGTACAAACTTCGGGAGCTGAATCCTCATATCAAAACAAGAAAAAAAGTTCATATGAACACGCGCCCTATCATGCGTAGTTTCGGCGCTAGAGGGCCCCAAAAACGTCCAAAAGCTGTATTCCAATTCGATTTATTTCGAATACGAATAGCTGTAGAGCTTGCGGTCCAGCGTTTCGTCAAAGAAATCGGTCTTGCTCGTTAGGAAAAAGCAAGTCAGAAGTGATGGGAAAGTGGGTGAGGAATTCCCCAAGAAATGAACAGCGAAATTGTCATGTAGAGAATGACTTAATACCAGAGAACAATACTACGTTGATATCAAGTCGATACCTCATGCAGGTGCAAGATGGGGAAGGAATAAAGAATGTTACGTGTGGTTGCATAATGGGACAATGTGTGGCTTCGCTGTAGCAATATGTCATGATATGTGTAGGGACGGATATCGTGCGGTAATTATGCGTTAATTGATGTCCATACATACATTTATTTGCGTCAGTTTACCTTACAGTATTGGTAAATACAGCATTGGTTAACATTAATACATTTACAAAGAGGTGTAACATAAGTATTGTACAATGAGTGAAGAAAACCTGTGGAGTTATTGAGCGTAACATAAGATGTAACGGTATGCCTCATGTATCCTATGTTGTATTAGAGGAGGTGTTCAAAGTGGCCACCTTGCACCATCGCCGAAGAAGGGACTCTCGAACACTTGGAAACATTGGAGGATTATTTCGTATGTGATTAAACACGTCGCTAATCCTTGCAATAAGCTCGTTCCTACAAGCAACTGTAGTTGAGTACACCAGACTTCTGACATATCCGCACAAAAAGAAATCGAGCCGGGTAAAATTCGGGGAGCGTGCTGGTCATGAGACCGGCCCTCCTCGTCCAATCCACCTGCTTCCATAGGTGTTTGCCAAGTGTTCGCGGACATCCATGGTGCCCATCATGCTGGAACCACTTGGCCCTGTGTACTGCGAGGGGTACATCCTTCATCAGTTGTGGCAATGTCTCTGCAGGAATGGGACATACGCCGTGTCATTCAGAGATTGCGGCTCGATGAATGGATCGAGCAAGTGGCCATGGAGGATAGCACCCCAGATATTTATAGAACACCTTTCCTGGTGAGAGCCAACGAACTGAGCGTGTGGATTCTCTTCATCCCAAATGTGGCTGTTTCTAGTGTTGAAAAGGCTGTTCCTCATGAATCATCCCTCGTCCGAAAACATCATATGTAGTAAGAATGTAGGGTCACTGTCATGCTGTTGCAGAAACCATTGAACAAACGCACGGCGAGGATGGTAGTATTTAGGTCTCAGTGCCTGCACCTTCTGCAGATGGTATGGGTGAAGCTGTTGCTCTCGTAGCACACGCCAAACAGATCCATGAGTTGTACCCACGTGATGAGCTATCATACGTGTGCTTGTTGATGGCGTGTGTTGTATTCTGTCCAAGACTTCCTCTTCAAAGCTTGGTGTTCGTGTATGGCGCCTCCCAATACCAACGAATATTGGACGAAATGATCCCGATTCACGTAAACGTTGATAAAGTCTAGCAAATATTCTGTGGTCTGGGCATTGCCTGTCCGGAAATCTCTCTCTGTAGATACGACATGCTGCACGTTGTAGAGAGCAGGTTTCACCAACCTAATTTGCATCTCGGTATGCAAATTTTACCATGCAAATTTTTTTTTTTCTCTCTAATTTTTCATTTTTTTTGCATACAATTAAATTTTGAATGTGTAATTTGAATATTTTGAATGATAATGTGTTTATTAAGCTGATTAATCTATCTAAGGGTGTTATGCATATGATTAGAACATATATTTAATTTGTAATAACATTTAGGTAGCATCTTTGAAAATTTGGAATTCTCCATCATTTTCTGTATTTCTTCGTTGCTCAGAGACAAGCGAGCCAGGTTTTCAGCTGAACTTCGATTGAGGACGAAAGGTCACCGCAGCGTTGGACCTTACACTGCTGGGATATTTCTCCAGAAAGGAAGATGCAAGAAATATTCCCACTGCCTAACTACATAGGAAACTAGAGAGAAGAAAGTTTACCTATAGTTGGCAATCATTAGTACCGTCGCCTCTCAGTCGGACAAAAATTCATTGTTTTGAGCACGTTCAGCTTAGAAATACAAAGACATGTGAAAAATATCAATTCTGACCAGAATTGACACCTTACGTCCCTTTCCCCGTCTCCGGGGTATGGCTAACCAGTGAGCCTATAACGAAAATGCTGCTTCGAGACGCGGAAGGATATGTGTTTTCTGCTACATTTTACATTTATGTTGTTATGTCTATGTACACCCATAGAGAAAGTTTGTTTGGGTCTCCGTTTGCTCTATCACTACTTTTAACGTGATTCGGGTCCCTTGTAACTAATTATCAGTGCATTTATGAATAAACAAACACAGGAACTAATTTCAGATCAATCTTGCTGTCTAGCGCATGCCGATGGAGTCGAGAGGCAGCTGTGACATGTGCTGTACTAGAGTTGCAGTACAAGCCCTGTTTTCTTTTTCTGTTATCTTCCTCCCTTCATGATGTCATCTCGTTGTAAATACAGTAACCCCTCCCCCATATATCTAGTTTATAATTGTATATTTTGTACTGTCACATCTTTCTTCTTTTCATGTTATTTTGTCCTTTATTTGATTTGTTTTCCTCACCAGTTAGCTCTTTCCCGCTAAGTTTCTTTTGATGTAGTTTGCCGATATCTCCCGTCAGAGGGCAGCATCGGTCAGGAGGAGATTTTGAAGCAACCTGTCTATTACATTTTCTTTCTTTTTTCTTCTTTTTAATTGTTTTAAGAAGTGTTTTAGTGTTTTATGTATGTAATATCATGTATTTAGTTTGTAAGTATAATTACTCAGTGGCTGAACTCATGACATTAAGTCAGTATAATGTAAATATTGTTTTAATATCCGAGTTGGCCAGTGCCTTGTGACAGGTGGCAACCCTGACACACAGGTGTAGTGAGTTTCTCTCTGCCTGTTTGGTGTTACGAGAGCGAGTCCCATCGGAGACCGCAAAAACACAACCTGAGGTACGAAAAGCCAACAGCCACCTCGGTAGTTCTATGTTAGTTTCGAGATAATCAACATGTCGTGAAAGTTACTAGTTGTCTGAATATAGACTCATACTAACAGACATACTGCTCAAGTGTTAGAGCCGCATTATCAAACTGTGTGTTTTGTGATATATCCAAAGTGTTAATTGGAAAGTATAGTTAGTGCATTAACAAAAGCACCTCACAAGTAAACAATCTTATGTGCTACAATCTTATATAATGAGTGATCCAACAGTGACTTAAATCACCATATACGCACAAATACCATTTATTTGGTGTTATACATTTTTTTTTTAAATATTATCAATTTGGCTTGCACCAAATCAAACCGTGCACTGCCAATGGAAATGTGTGGCATCCAGTGAGTGAACATGCCAATGTTAGAAGATGGATGATTCGAACTTCATTTTGTGTTATTAAGTACCCATTTACACAAATCACCGCAGATTATCTTGGAACTTGTAAATTCATTCTTTTCAATGACAAGCCACCACAAGTTCAACTTGTCAAAAGGTACATTAGTCACCTTACGCGTAGTCTACAAGAGTGCTAACGCTATAACTTTTGCTAAGGCACAGTATTACCAGTTACGCTACTAAAACTGGATAAAACATTTTTTTTTAACAACTTTGTGTGCTCCAGAACTTTCAACTCGTGGACTGTAGGTCCCATCCTTGGAACTTTTTACCAGCGTGTGAAACCCCAAGTGACCCCACTCAGATGAACACTGCAAGTTTCACTTAGGATAATGTAACCTTGTGTATATACATAAACAATAGCCAAGTGTAACTCCAATATAGTGACGTCACATAAATTGTGTGTTTCAAAATTACCGGTAAACGTCATGAAAGTGAGCTCACCAAAAATAGTGTTGTTTGTTGTGTGAATGTAAATAATTCAACAGGTGCAAAGGAATCATGCCTGTTATTAAGTGTATGTAAATAAGTGTCTTTCATACATATCTACTCTTTCTAAAGTCATCAACCTCGTTTGGAATAAATCTAATTAAGTATCTCTACTGGAAGTACATAGTTTATCTTCACTTCTTCAATGGTCACCTGTGCTATCCTGAGTGTGCTCTTCACAGAGGTGAGTACTGTAAATTTAGTGCAGCATACATGTTACTATGTTTTCAGGCTTCCTAGGTTGATGCAGATGGAAGGTGGATCTGAAATTATTTCACCTTGCTTCGAAAGTACTTCATCAGAAATTACATTGCTATTCTTGCAGTCATGTGTAACCTACTAACCCCTGAGAGTAACATATCCAAGGCGAGATATGTGGTCTATTGACCTTCTTTGTATTTTTTATTGACGATCTCACGCCTCTCCAGTAATTAATAGTTCTGTAATTAAATTCAAGGCGCCCCTATTAAAGTAAATGAAACTGGAGATCTTTTGTGTTGATAACCTCCACTAATCCCTTGTTTGGAATTTAAAGTAATAATTATAACGTGCGTGAGATATCATTAGGTTGAGGTGGAATTAAGTAAATTTATTCTAAATTTTCGTGCATGTCATTAGCATCAACACCTCACCTTGTCATTTTTGACATATTTGGTATAGGCCTTCACATTTTCTTGGACGTCCTACATGTGGCCTTTACATTTTCTTGGCTCCCAACGCATAGGCGTCATACATTTTTTTACGTCCACCGTTGGGGGTTTACAATTTCTAGGCGCTCCCACGTGTAGGCCTTTACATTTTCTTGGCCACCCAACGTGTAGGGCCTCTACATTTCTTGGTGCTCCAACGCGGGAGTGTTCACAACGTCCATTACCACGGGCTTCCCCATAACACAGACGCATGTCTGCCAATTCGTAGTTCTCGTAAACACCCATGTTAACTCCAATTACCTTCGGTGTTGCTGCATGACGTGCACTGTGTGATATGCAAAAGCAGAAATAAAGGTCCTGGAAGAGTCGCGGGTAGTTTTGCCACCTCAGAAGTGGCAAAGATTACAGTCCTTATACAGAAAAAAACTGTTTGTGGTTGCCACAAATTTGTTAGAATATGGCCCAAACAGAACTTTGCTTTCCCTTAATTAAAGTTCGTTTAAACGAGTTAAATTGCGAGCACTGAAAAAATGTAACATCGCCGAACTGGAATAAACCATCAGTTAACAATTCAGGAGGGTTTTTTGGGGGACGGGTAAAATCTTGCTTATTTCTGAATATTTCAATGCCCTTGGCAAAAACGGATGAGTAACTAGAAATAAATGAGTTCGAAACAAATTTAGTTTGTTTGGTGGAACAAACAAGACTCTTGGTAAACAAAGCCGATTCTGAGATTTAGGATGTATTTTTTCTTTGCTAATTTATGTAGCATACGAAGAAACGTTTTAGTGCGACATTGGTTAATGTTAATAAACGTACAGTAATATTGCATTTCCTTGCAGTTATGACGTTGGAAATGTTAAGTTCTAAGAGTTTTCCTATACGAGCTGAACTCCACTTAATTTCATCTAACAAGCGTTGTGAGCTAGTAGGTAAGGCGTCGAGCTGCCAACTAGTCGACCCGTGTTTAAGTCTCCTCGGTACCGTCATATTTTTTTCTTCACTGGTGACAAACAAATTCGTTTAACAAACTTTTGTTTAAAACAAATAAAACTTCGTTTCGACTATTTTTGAACATTTTTTGCGATTCACAAAGGAAGATTTTTCTCTGTGTACGACGTAGTTGTCAGGAACGAAGGCTAGCACTAGTTTATTGTTTCGAAGCTCGTATTTTCGTGAATCACGATACACAATCAATCATTATACACACTAAAATGCTATTATTATTGTGCACAGGAATTTAAACGTAAGATTCTCAAACACGACGATTTGTGTTTGTATTATTAAGTTTGTACTATTAACACCTCTATCCGCGGTAAAGGTAATGTGAACGATTGTGTCTCATTACGGCATTCCTCATGTCACCAAATGCTCGCGGTTAAAGCAGCATGATTGCTTCTTCTAAACCCAGAGCTATTAAGCTTGGAGTGGCTACACTTTTCCTCACTCATAATTCAAAGAATCTGACCAGCAGAGTTGTTTGGAATTTCGGAAAGTATTCCGGAATCGAGAAAATTCCGAATTCCGGAATTGACTCTGCACTTCCGAACACCCCTAATGACCAGTGTGTATGCAAGACACGTGCTACACAAAGTACCTGACGTCATGGCGCGTTCCCACAAGCCTATGTCTTATCTTCTCTGTTGACAATGAACAGATATGTTGTTCCGGGAAACAGACAGAAGTTACTTATTTCCTTTCGTAAGCTAACGTACGTTACTAACCTGGAGTTGCAAATGTGGAGACGAGTGAGTATGAATAATGCTGGTAGCTGCATCATACGAATGCTAGAATAGTACCCAGAATCAGTTATACCACAGACACAATGTCACCACCTGAAAGCATTTGGATGAACACACATTCAAGCAGCACAATGGTTCCTATGGTGAACTTAATCCATGTTCCTTTCAATGTCGCTATTCTTTCAGGATCCATTATGCAACCACGCGAAACATTATTTATTTCTTCCCCATCTTGCATCTGTGTGACGTATCAACTTGTAATCAACGTGATGTTGTTCTCTGATACGAAGTCATCCTCTATTTCCTCTGTTCGACCCACATTCGCTGTGCAATTCTTGGGGAATCCCTCATTTCACTCGGGGAATCAATCACACTTTTCCGTCGCTTCTTACTTGTGCATTTTCTGAACGAGTAAGCCTGATTTCTTTGACGAAACGATGGGCCGCAAGCTCTACAGCTATTAGTAATCGGAATATTGTAAATCGTCTTTAGATACATTCTGCTATTATGCAACCATGCACAACATTCTTTATTCCTTCCCCATCTTGCACTTACGTGAGCTATCCGACTTGCAATCAAAGTAGTATTGTTCTCTGGTAATCAACGTAGTATTGCCCTCTGGTATTAAGTCATTTTCTACATGCTCTGATCGACACAATTTCGCTGTCCAATTCTTAGGGAATCACTCATTTCACTCGGGAATCCCTCACTCACTTACCCATTACTTCTGGCATGTGCATTTTCTGAACGAGCAAGTCCGATTTCTTCGACGAAACACTGGACCGCAAGCTCTACAGCTATTAGTATTCGAAATAAATTGCCTTGAAATACAGTTTTGGACGCCTTTGGGGTCCTCTAGCGCCGAAACTACGCATGATAGGGCGTGTGTTCATATACACTTTTTTTCTTGTTTTGATATGAGGATTCAGCTCCCGAAGTTTGTACCAGAGGTCCTGAAACACTCTGTATATACGTGCCTGATTAAATGTAAGAAGGGAGTGGGTCGACTGGAGATCCGGATCTAGGGGAAAGCAAAAGGAAATCTGCTCCGATGCACAACCGGTAGGGAGCATTTGAGGTGCACCTTTTCGATATAAATGTGTTAGTTTTTGGCGGACGGCAGAGGTATAAGGAAATGACTGTGCCCGGATCGGGCGCAGTATTTCGTAGATCCAGTGTGTGTTCATCTCTATCAGTTTGCCAGAATTTTGTTCTTGGATGTTTTCAACCATGTAATATATATATATCGTCGCTGGCATAACCAAAAGGCGTTATCTCAAATAATCATCTGTATGAAGTTAGCATAGAGTCCAAGATCACAGTTGGCTAGTACCCAGCACCTCTTGAAGATCTAAAAAGGATCAGTGTTGCAAACTAATTTTCGTTAATGTGAGTAAAGAAGCTAGTATTTTCGGTAGTTGTACTCCCGAGCTTAAACCGGGTAACTTTCGCTTACCTGTCCTTACCCAAACATAGTTGACCCGGTCTGGGAACTACAATGAACTAGGAATTTTCGATGTCGTATTTATCGTAACACCTCCGGTTTCGGTCACCTTTGAAATAATTTCTACTTAATTTTTAAGGCCTTTAGATAACTTTGGCTCAGGCCGGATGGATGATAATGGGATGATTGGTAAAGAAAGTGGGAGGAAACGGGAGAACCCCGAGAAAACCCACGCACACGGGGTCTGTCCACCACAAAGCCCACATGGCACGAGCAGGGTTTGAACCGACGACCCCAAGCACTAGAGGTGAGCGTTCTAACCACTGAGCCGTCTCCTTACACACCCAGTCACAACACCAATTCTGATTTGTGTATCCGTGTTGCTATAATAAATACTGTTCCCCCTTGCCCCGCAACAACCAACATCTCAACACGAAGTCTGTAGGAAGGAGCCTTCATTCACGATCTAAGCGGAAAAATGAAACCTGGCCTAAGCCGTTAATAACTCTTAACCTCCATCCTAGCAAAAGAATTTTCACCAGGACGCACTGAAAATATCTGCATCTTGCAAGCTTACCTACTTGAGCGTGGGAACTATATATCAATAATTTACTTACACAGACTGACTCCCAAGATTGTTTTCAGCTTCGAGTATATATTCAGTCATCTACTGAGCTTTAACGCGGAGGAAAGAGGATATAGAAGATTGAAAAAAAAAAAAAACTAAAAATGCTATCCTACACGCAATCTCAATTTACAAATTTACAGTCTAAAATCAAAATTACTTATTTCTTATTGATAGTAGCTTGGACTGAACCAAAATTGTCTAAAAAATTAACTTCAAATTCAATTGATAGTAGCTTCCGTTGACTGTTGTGCTTTTATAACGTACTTCGACGTTTTGAAGCACTTTCTCTAGCTTTCTATACATGAGGGAACAACTTTCTGACACAGCAGAGTAGAAAGAGAAATAATAGTCTAGGTAGGAAACTACAGCGGAAAACCTTTAAGTATATGATTTGTATGGATGCCACATTTATTAAGTGCAAAACTCATACCCGTTTTAATATATCACAGGTTAGCGGAGTGCTGACATCACAGATAGCGCTGCCAGTGCGTGAAACGCGGGAACATTAGACCAGCCACAGACAATCAGTGTGTACGAGCAGCCACAGCGTATCCTGTCGGTGAAACGGACACCGATAAAGAGAAAATCAGACACTGTTTACTTTTTGAGTTCGATAAAGGCAGTAATGAGGCCGCAGCCTACCGCAACATTCGGCAAGTATAGGGTGAGGATGCAATTGACGATAGAGTCACCGTTACTAAGTGACCACGGGAGCAGTCTCGTGTAAAAATTTAAGAAAAGTACATGAATAAATAATTATTTGTGTTTAATGTATTATGTGAAAGGTTTGCGATAAAGATAGGTTATTGTGTTAATACGATTCATTCTTAAGTGGTTGTCTTTCTTTTAATGATATTGTTAATTGTTATTATTTACTAAAGCGATATTTTGTTGCTTGAATGTAAGTGAAATGTCGATAATTAGTTGAATTTCCCAAGAAACTATTTCCTCGTAAACTGTTACTCTGG
>JAGDQP010056386.1:0-12952 GCA_022664845.1 Lepisma saccharinum
TATCTTCTAATAATACTCTTTAGAACTTTTGTATTTAAAAAGAATTACCTCTTTTTTTTTCTGTAAAAAAATGTGGGTTTTTACATTCGACAATCGTATACTTTTTTAATGAATGCTAGTGAAGTATTTTTCAAGAACTTTTCTCGTTACTGCCATCTGTTAACAATTTAACGTACTTGTAGCCCGTGAATATAAAAAAAAATAAAAGCATGTAAGAAACAAAAAAGTAAATTGAAACTTTTACATTGAAGTTACTCTTGCGTTTTGTGAAGTAAAATAAAACACGGCCTTTGATAGGATTCGAACAGCCTTAGGTGAAAGTATAAAAAATTAAAAATTCCATGCGCTAACCGACTGAGCTAAATGGACAAGACGTCAGCAAATGCACGAACTAGCAATAAGAAGAGCATTGCAAGTTAAGACTGCTCCCTGTCTATATTTCGAGCAATTTCTGTTATTAAAAACATGTTTTGGTGTTTTAACTTATTGAAGTGTGTTTTGCAGATTTGTACATTAATTATTCGTTAAGTGATGATGTGAATGTTCTATCTCTTTCTCGTTTTTTCGTCTTCAAACTTCTGAATAAGGAACGTAACATAGGGAGAAGCATATAGCTACGGAAATAGTACGGACTGATTACGTAAACCAATCAGAGGATGATTTTCGTTGTATGACGTAGGAGATTGAATTCTCAGTATTTCATGCTATATTTCTACGTAACGGAAAACCGTAGCTCTGAAATTTCAAAAACATCATATGTTATTGAATCCGATGTACACAAACAAATTGTAAAATATATAAGGACGGGGAAAACGGAAATGTCCATTGTTACTTGCTGGGGACACACTGTTGCTTTTAATACTGCACATTAGCTTAAATAATACTGTATAGTAGTATTATACGCTAATGTTAACAACAAAAAACTTTTAACTCTGCCATTAAAACCCCCCAATAAGGAGCGCACTCTAAACTAATACTCTATATAATTACATAAACGTGAACAATTCCTCTCTTATTTTTGCAAGAAATTCTAGCTTTACTCTTAACTGGACTTACTCTACGTAAAAGGAGAAGCGACAGAAGGAAACTAACATCTAACCTACCTGACGTCCAAGAGTTAAGTCGAAACGTTGAGAACAAATTTTCAATTTTATTTATGGCCTTTAGGCCTCTAAGGCTAAGGCCGGGATAGAGGAGGGGAAAGGATTCGGGAAGGCGTCGGCTAGGACCTATTTTTTTGAAGGTGCCATCTCGGCATACGTTGAGAACGAATTCCTTTCAAAAATAACAGGGGAGTTGTTGAAATAAGTAATGATATTGTATATAGCTCCACGGCGCAACGCCGGTATTTAAGTAATACTCCACAACCACTAAGATTAAGCACGACCCCGTGGCCGTGGTCTAGTAGCTACAGTCGTAGACTTCGGATCGGCATTGAGGAGGCACGTAAGTTTGTCCTGCTGACGGTGAAACAAAGGATATAGCCGCTAGACTTCTCTTTCCTGTAATTGTGCTCCCCGAGGGACATACTTTCTCCGACACATGGCAGGCTTAGCACATAGGTGTTTGTAAGGCGCATTAATAAACTAAAATTAAATAAGAATACCTAACTTCCAAGAAACTAAATCACCTTGAAACTTTCACTCATGTAATAAATGCTACAGTTACAAAAGAATAATTTCAAGTGCGTGGGAAAATAATTTATAAGAAAACAAGAGCGTAGAAGGCCAAGGGCACACGCAAGTTAAGTTAACACGCTTTTAAACAAGGTTTCACGCTACGCTTTTATACTACAAGATCTGATCGTTACAAAGGAAAGATTATTAAATCTACTACCGGTGGAATAATGCCTAAAAAAAAAAAAAAAAAAAAATAAATAAATAAATAAAGTAAATCCTTCGAATACTCAGATAGATGTAATTTTTCGATTATAACGTATTTGGGACGTAAAACAATTTATCAGAATCAGCTCGCAGTCTACAGATCTTACCACGCAAAATATCTTCGGAGAGTAACACTTGCACTGCGCGAAAGAACATTTAAAAAAATATATATTTGCAGCCCGATACTATAAGAATAATAAAATCACGACGGCTAAGATGGGCAGCGCATATAGCTCGGATGGGAGGAAAATGAAAATTATATTCCATCATGGTTGATAAGCCGGAGGGAAAGAGGCCATTGGGAAGAGCGAGACGTGGTTGAGATGACAATACTCAAAGGGATCATTGGGCTTCATCTTGCCCAGCATAGAATCCAACGGCCAACGTTTGTTAACGCAGCAAGTTAGCTGATTTGCACAGGTTCGCAGCCCTATGGGTCGACCATTGATCAAGCAACCGAGCAGCCATGACTCATTGGTAGAGCATTGGCTTAGCATTCGGGAGTTCAATCCCAGTATCACTGGGCGACTGAGATGTTCCTCACTAACACCAGGCAAATGCTGGGATGGTACCTTCAAATTAGGTCCTGCCCGACACCTTCCCCCCTCCCATATCCCGGCCTGCGTTGCAAATCGCAAGATACGAAGAAATAAGTTAGGTGAAGCCCAGTCGTGGAACTATGCATATGTGCTACCATCAGGCTTCATCCACGACCGTCCACATTGAATTATATATGTGTCGTTGGTCGAGTTTCTCAGACCTTTCCAACGACACCTCACCTACCTTTGTAGCCCTAGTAGTTAATAAGTTTCAAGTTGTAAAGAGATAAGCAGAGGGACGGCCACATAGGTGATATTTAGCTGATAAACCTAAAACAAAATAAATGTGTCGTCTAAAATTCAGTAAGGTTAAATTCATAGCTAAAAGTTAATATCGGATTATCGTATCTTTTTACGTAATTCCGGCTTCCGATACGTACTTCTCAATCTTTAAAAATAAATCATGTTCTACAGTGCAACGTTGAAGGATAGCTTTCATTTTCTCTCTTAATGAAAGTCTGCTGCTATTATAGACTGTGAATTGCATAATATTTTTTTGTAGAAATTGAAACAACTACCCTTCATTAAACTTTCTTCTTTCTTCAATAAAAAAGGTCACACCGAACAAACTTGCGGAATACGTTACCAGTCTTCACTGCAATCTACTTCTTGAACAGGCTATAACGATCTTAGTGCAAAGATCAAAACGAAACCAGCAACAAATGGCCTAATGTGATTTCATTTCTTATATACAAGGAATTGGCTCAAAATATGACTGATATCGTCGGTACACAAGGTCACTAATAACATTTGAACAACTGTTATATCTAGTGAAATGAAAGTAAGAATGAAAATGTTGAAACAATCTGTATAATCAGCACAAAAGTACAATTCGTAACAAAACACAAGAGCTATATATTGAGTTCTTCACATTAAAGCATTGACACATGTATCATTGCTGATTTTGTCGATAAGCTATCATTTTTAGTTGCTTCTACATTTTTCACTTTTTTGTGGAAGAGAATTAAAGCAACTGTACTTCATTCCTGATTTTACGAGATCTTTGTAAGAAATACTGTACATTCTCTTACTTAAATACAGCATATAGAGCGATCAGGGTGATTGTTTCGTTATCAGGAATTCCCGGTTATTAAATCATCTCTTGTTTCACAAGAATGTAATTGTAGGGGTAAAGTCTAGTTGAGGTCAGTCCAAAAAAATTAAATATCTTGTTACAGGGAAAATGTAATGTTTGCAACTTTTGGCAAAATATTGAAACGCATATAAAAAGACAAGTTTTAGCCATGGAAGTGTGAATATAAGAGTGTTAAATGTCGAAAGTGTATAGAATTGAAAAAAAAAAAAAAAAAAAAAATTCATTAATTTGATCAAACCCGTTTTTGCTCGCCATCACTCCCTTGACGTTGGTTCGTGACTTTTGTACCAAAATACGTGTCATTTATAACACATTGTAATGTCACTAGTATTCCTCCGCATCCCGCTGTCTCTATCTGTTCAACACGACAAAATTTTCTAAATTCCCTCGAATTAGTTAAACATATTATTATTATACAATGTATCGTATGTTATTATTTAGTTCGGTAATATTTTGTGTCACAAGCTTAAAGGTTCAACGTACGTGTTTCAGTGGATTAATATTTTCTTTTTGTATGTTTCAAAATGTTAGCGAATGCTGTTGATACTGTTCGTAAATAGAAACGAAGGATTGTATACCAAATAAGAAATCTGGAACACAGGATGGACGTTTTTTTAGGACCACCTGGTGTACCAGGTTTCGTCTTAAATTATGTAAAAATGATCTCATTCTGAACTTCAGTATGGACATCGGTCTTATAAAGAAAAATGTTAATGGTTCTAAATGTGGTTTAACATTGGAATTATGTCTACCAACGAGTATGTAGAAATGCTGTAGTAATTTCCAAAAGAATCAATGCAAGGTAATTCAATTCGTGGTTCATATACGAAATTTAGTGTTATTTGAAGAAATTAAAATCATTTACATGAAGTGCTACTTCGTTGTTTATTTTGTGTTATTACCAATTGTGCCACATTGTTTACAAATAACAATCTTTTTACATGGCCAACTGAAGTTTCATGAACACGGTACTACAGTTCTGTGGTTTGTTCCTTTGTAAGCACTTTATGGCAGGTGTAATCTTAGCTTATTCATATACTTTTACATTTTCACTCTTCGATTGCTTCAAATTGAATGTTACATTAACTGATGTCTGGCTAGATTCAGTTTAGTTAGGTTTGATTGCATCAACTGAGTTAGCATTACAATGGATATAAAGTGCTTTTAATGAAGGAAACGAAGTGATTATCATGGAGCAACTCTAGCTTCGAAACTATACACTCCTGGCCCTTACAACACCTAAAGGATGCAGGTCGACTCATTTAATTAGTTCATGTAGGCCTAAAGGGATTGCGGAGTTGCAGCCTTAAGGTTTTGTAAAAGCAAGCAGGGTTCCCAGTTCTCACTCATTTGCCAAGATCAAATTCCCTGACTTTTCCAGGTCACTACTCAGAAATTTCCAGGTACCCCATTTTGTATATATATCATAATTCCATGGGAAAATAAAGATCATAGTTGCATGAAAATATTTCACTGTATTCTTTTCTTAAATTGCTTCATGGTTGGAACATTAGCCTCCAAGTAATTTCAACAACGATCTAACATTAAATGCCTGCTATAGCTAAAGAAACTTCGAACAATAAGCTATCAAATTCCCTGACTTTTCCAGGTTTTCGGACATTTTTAGTGAAATTCCCTGACTTTTTAGTGATAAGCTGGATTCCCTGACTATTCCAGGTGAATGGGAACCCTGGCAAGGAACGTGTAGTTTCGAAGTTTTCTGCATCCTAACGAAAAATGAGTCATGGGAAGATACCGGGAGAAAATAAATCTATTTATATGCTGCCCTGTTAGTTCAGTGACCTCGTATCTGCTTGAGTAGTTAATTTAGATAAAGCAATTCTTCTGTCAAGTCCAAAACAGGTGAAGGGTGTATATAACTGGCCCACCCTATGCTATTGCATTAAGAACTTTATTTTTGTGATGAACAAGGGTGATAATGGAAATAAATAACATTTCTTATTGAACTAGTAACTTTAATATACTATTTCTAACGAAAACTAACCTAAAGTCAGTAATGCATAGATAGGGTGGACCAGTTCTCAACCCCGTCACCTGTTTTAGATTATTTACAAAAGACTGCTTTACCTAAATTAACTACTATTAATTTACGACCGCTATTGTTCTGCAGAACCGATCCAATTACCTTAATTCCGTTATTGATAATAATTTACAAGCTCCTATGCCTATTTATTGCAGGTGTTAAAGCAGGCCACACACGTTCCGAAAATTATCAAAGGGAGAAGTATACAGTTATTCCTTTGAGGATTTCCTCATCTGACAGAAAAAAAAAAAAAAGAAAAACGTGCACATAGACAATCAGGAAACACTCAAAGGAAAAAACTGTAGTTTTTTCTCTCCCGATTTCCTGAATGTGTGTGTGTAAAACTGCCGAGATTTAACTTTACAGGCCGAAATGATCGATGTGAAAATCGATCCGGAAAAATTACACAGTTTTAACTGATGAAGCCGTCCCAAGCCTATGCTGGTTGAAGAAGTTTTTTTTTTCTTTTTTTTCAAGCCGAATAGCAATGTTGCGTCTGTGCTTATAAGAGTTCATAAAAACCTACGAAAGTGAACTGTGATTGTGGCAAGTCAGAAGCAAGGATTACCATGATAGGGATAAAAGAGAGGCTGCCTACGCGCGTTTGACAATAGCATAGATTCTATGGTAATAGTATTAAACCAGACAGAACGTGGTGCAAATAGAAACACTGTTATTAAAAAAATCAACGTGAGAAGTGCATACAGGAAAGAAACGAAAAAAGTTAAAAATCACATGACCAGCTTTTACACTTCTGTTTACAAGTTAAGCTTTGGTGAGTTAGATTTGATGAGGGAAGTCAGTTCCTTTTTTCTACATATACACGAATTTTAAATTTTACATAGGCCTAGTTGACAGTCTTGACATAATCAGTTACGGCTGGATAAATTACAGCCGCCTCTACCTCACGGCTCAACACTTCCACTACTCGCAAGTAGTCCAACATTCTTCAGATTTAACACACTTCTGTGATTAACTTATCAATTTCTCTTGTAAATTTTGCCAATTTTTACTATTTCTGGATCGGTCCTGCGGAATGTAACCCTACTCCAATAATACGCCTTGCACCCGGATCTAATCATCCTAGTGCAAGTGCGAACTACTAGCACTCTGCCCTACCAAGCGTACATACTTATTTACGGCTGCCGCTCATTTAAACGAAGAACTACGAATACGATATACACAAATATCGAACAAGACAAACATTACCTTTCTTTCTCCATTTTGTATCTATAGCGAAGCTCAGAACACTTCACGACAGTAACATTCAGGTACACAATACGTTACACACTATTCAATCAACAACTTTGCCTGTACAATTTTACAGACACTATAACCTGCTTGCTTGTTTAGAGACACACAATTGTGGAATCATTTGAAACAAAATGCGAAATAAACAAGAACCCGCAAACGGACTCCACGATCATAAATGTCATTATTTACGGAATCACTGTTGCCAAATCCATTCCATTTCCAAGAAAAAATAAAGTCTCAAGTTCAAGGTTCTGAGAAAATAGTGCCGATCTTTTCTGGTCTTGATTCAGAATACGCACGTTGACAAAAAAATGTTTTCAACCAAAACCAGAACACTGCTAGCACAGCGGGCACTGAAAACAAAGCAAATAAAGTATAATAAGTTATAATAATTATGCATGTGCATTGTGCAGTGACGGAATAAAGGTACTCCAGTACCAAACAATCCCAAATGTGACAGTGTTGCCAACCGACTGTAGACAGTGTAGACTGAGGTGCTTAAAGGGAATGACGTGGGGTCTTTGCTTATTGGTATCCAATATTGTCCTTGTAATAAGAAACAGCACGTGAAGCAGTGAAGTACAAGCTACAGTGTTACATACAAACGCATAACTTTACAGCAGGTTGGCAACACTGTTTCCCCAATGACATAAAATAGGGTTCAAAACATGATGTCCTTCGGTCAACTATTTCTTAGCTCAAAACCGCAAACCCTATGCCTCAAACCAATTGCCACTTGTCTTCCTTTCTTTCTCTCTCTCTGAAATCATTCAAGGGTAGGAAGGATTTCAAGCAGGCCCGTAGCTAAGGAGGGACTTAGAACCCCTAAATTTTCTTACCCCCTAGCTATACGTTGCATATTAACTAACTAACTCTATGGCTTATCGAACTCGCAAGTTCATCGCCACAGTAACAAACGTTCGCCATTTCCTGCACAATATCAAGCCAGTTTTCATCACGAACACCCACTTCTCGAAGATCTCTTCAAACCATTCAACGATAGTCCCTTTTTATCTCCCTTAATTTTTTAAATCGCATATTCCAACGCAAAGTTAAACAGTAGTGGTGATAAGGCATCGCCTTGTTTCAATCCGTTGCGAAACTTGAAACTATCTGACATATTATTACCTGTCCGTACAATGCTTATGGGGTCGTTGAGACACATCTTCACTAGTTGAAGCAATTATTTTCGGAATTCCAAATCGTATCAGGATACTGTATAACTTTTCCCTTTTGATAGAATCATATGTTTTCTTAAAATCAATGAATAGCTGATGAACCGTCCCATTGTATTCCCATTTCTTCTCCAAAATTTGTCTCAAGGGAAAAATCTGGTCCAACGTGGGTCTATTTCTTCTAAATCTGCATTGGTGATCTCCAATTATTTCATCTACGTATACACTTAGGAGTGTTAACAGAATATTACTTAATACCTTGTAACAGGTTGGAAGTAACGAGATTCCGCGGTAATTATTACAGTCCGATTTATCGCCTTTTTTGTAAATCGGAACTATTATTGAGGTTTTCCATTTCTTTGGGAGCTCCTCCTTTCTCCATATAGCACTTATCAATTTATGTAGTTCCTTGATTAGTGCCGTTCCTCCTGTTTTAATTAATTCGACTGCAATATTGTCTATTCCTGGTAATTTGAAAATTTACATTTTCTTTACAGACATCTTGATCTCGCTAGGTTCGGGAATCCACGGTTCTGCGGTGTGGATTTGAAATTCCTCTGTTTGTTTCTCGTTGTGTACATTAAGAAGTTTGTCGAAATAACTTTTCCACACATCGACAATTTTTAAGTCGAATCAGCCTGGAGATCTCCACGTTCATTTCTAATCATTCCTAACGTCGGCTGGTAACCTTTCCTTAACGAGTTTACCTCTTTGTATAGATCTCGTATGTTATTTGTCTTCCCGTTTTCCTCTATCTCCTGAATCTTCTGCGTCAGATATTCTCCCTTTTTGTTTCTGAACCCGAGTGTGGCGTTTCATTTCGCGTTACTGTAGTGTTGTTTCGCTATTATTATTACTTAGCCACCGTTGCCTGACTTGTTTTCGTATTTCATGAAGCTTAAGGCATTCTTCATAAAACCAAGGTTTGTTTTTCTGTTGTTTCTTCTCACCTACACGTTCCTTCGGTGCACTCTTAATTGTTTCACGAATTGCCTCCCACATCTTACTTACACCAAGTTCATTATTATTATCATCATTATTATTATTACTCGAGTCGGCTAGGATTTTGAATCTATTTGAGAGTTCGAGTTGGTAGTCTGTTTTCATGCTCGGATTATTTAATCGTTTAACTTCGAATTTCAGTTGTTTTGACTCCTTGCTTTCTCTGTTCGCGATGTATAACTTTTCCCTTACTTTTGTGATCACTAATTGATGGTCGGTGTCACCTTCCGCTCATCTGTACGACCTAACATCCATTATTGGCGTGTCTTCGTCTGTCTACTAATACGTGATCGATCTGGTTGAGAGTTTTGCCGTCCGGAGATACCCATATGTATTTGTGTATGGCTTTGTGTTCAAAGTACGTGCTCTTTACCAGTAGGTTTTTCGAAATCGCGAAAGTTATCAGTCTTTCACCATTGTTGTTGGTCTTTTTGTGAAGGCTGTATTTGCCTATGGTAGGTCTACATTTTCCTTCCCTTCCTACCTTTGCGTTGAAATCAAACAACACAATTTTCGAATTATACTTCGGCATTCGGTCGAACAGTCTAGCTCATCGTAGAATATACCTTTGTCGTTATCAGTAGCCACCTCGGTCGGAGCATAAACATTTAATAAAACTGTGTTGCCCCATCAAGTACGTATCGTAACGTACGATAGTCTTTCGTTTACGAACTCTATATTCTGAACCGCCTGAAGGATACTGTTCTTAATGAGGAATCCTGTTCCGAAATTGTGAGACTGTGTTCCCCCGTAGTAGAAAGTGTACATGCCCTGTGGGATGGATGCTACCTTGACCCTCCCACCGAACTTCTTGTATCGCTAATATGTCTAGCTCGTACTTCTCGGTCTCGCGTACCGCCACCTGAACAGCGCCCGTATAATGCTCGTACGTTCCTATTCTAAGGTCTTTCTTAATCCTGTTCTTGGAGCCCCCTGAAGCAGTCCCCGCCCGCAGATCCGAATGAGGGACTAGTTTACCTCCGGAATATTTTACCCCAGGAGAATCCATGAACCATCTGTTACTATTTCTTGACATGGTTTAGCGATGTAGAGTTGCTAGCTCTATGACCTCGCAGTAAAGGTAGACATTCAAGATGTCGTCCTCTGTTCATCTCCGAGCCTTGCCGATGTCATTCATCTTCAGCCTCAGAGTGGTAATGGTGATGCTGCTTCCCCTCACCATGATATTCTTGTTCGGGGTTATCTTCCTCTAGCCTTTGTTGATCCCTCTACTAACTGCCAGGCAGCAGTACTGGTTTTGGCCCGCCCCGGAATATTTCCGGTACCCATCATATTTTGTCGACATTCCCCTATCCGCCACTTGGGGAGGCGCCTGGTGGGAGACCAGTAACTCCAACCCGGTATACTTTGCATATATATAAGAAAATTAAAGGTCAAGCATATACTTGATAAATTTTCTTTATTTCCTATAGATGCTCTTAAAGGTATATTATTGATACAAATGTGCGCATTTATATAGTATATCCTAATCCATTATTTTCGAATAAAATTTAATTCTTATGAATATTAATACATTCTAAGATGAAACTATTAGTTCCTTGTGATAAAACAACGTGCGAATGTGATCTTTTTTTATTTTTTTATAAACGGACTCGTCAATACATTCGTGAGCGGTATGATTTCAGTGAAACAAGTTTACATAAGAGACTCTCGTTGCTTTCGCTTGGAAATCCCGACTGTTCTTTTGAAGATTTTGTTAGTTCTGTTGAGGCGTGTAATATTGAGTCCACTGACATGGATGAACTTTACGAAGAATTCAAGGTGTTTCAAGAAGTAGCAGCCTCAGATATGTTCAAGAACTGTACAACTGTTGAAGAAAGGTATTCAAAACTTTTCGAAAGTGCGAAAACACCAAGCAAGAAAGGTTAAATTGAAAATTTGAAGAATGTCGTCGGTTCATTGATTCTTTTCATACAAAATAGTAATGCTTACTGCGAACGGGTATTTTCATTAATGAATGCTGCTTGGACAAAAGAATGCAACTGACTTAATATCTCCACCGTTAAGTCCGAACTTCAAGTTTGTTTCAACTTTGAAGGAAAAAGTGAGAATGGAATGTGCAGTGACATGTTTAAAGAATTCCTCCAGAACAAGCGTCTACTGAAAGCCGCTCGAGGAGCAGAGAAATATCAATAAGGTAAGAATTTTAAAACGTAAATGTAGCTAGTTGTATTTATAGAATTTCACTACGAACTTAAGTTAGTAACTACGTTAAAGTGATGTTATATTCACTTCAATTGGACTCGTAATAAGAATGTATCCGCACAATATTGTAAAGGCAAGTTTACGATATACTCGTATACTTTTATATAGTTCCCTTTCTTTGTTGTCACTAGAGGGAATTCTCTCTTCTTACGTATGCTTTATTCATTTCCACCCTGTATCAGTCTGTTTACAAAAGTGTGCTCGAGTCTGCTCTAACAATTACGTTTTGCTGAAATAAAGAGATCCTGATCTCAGTTTGTTCACAACAATCGTATACCAAGGGTGAGGTTATGACGTTAGCAGATAATCACAAACAGCTTTTCTTATGACGCCTTATCTTTTCTTTCCCTCCGTAATAAAGGTAGCACTCAGTGGTCGATTTGGCTTTAGAGAAGGGGGAACGCTCTCTGTGTATTAATATTAAATAAAATCCTCTAGTTGATCGAAGAACAATATTATTATCTAAGATTCGAAATCAGCGTGCGCAGCCAAGTTCCCAGCCGACCCGACGACGCGCGGTGCCAGGTAGCTTTACACAAAACACCAAAAAAAGAAGCGAACAACAATTAAATCAACATTTTCAAGACACCACTGACACTACACCACTTACTAATTACTTCAGTAGCACCAAATTACCCACGTTTGCTAGGAATAACATCTTCTATAATACTACCAAACCTCAAGTCACAGGGTTCACGGGGTGCTGAGTTATTATAAGCCCCCAAAATTAGTTTTTTTTTTTTTCGTGTAGTAACCACTCACTGACTGACATAAATGTTTGACATGTTCCCGACTAGCTAGAAATTCAAGAAGTTTGCATGAAGGTGTATGACCATGAGTAGGTAAAGGAAAACAACAACAGACATTTTGAAAAAGTCGCCATCTTGGATCCAAAATGGCCGCCAAACCCATTGTTCTATAGAATACACAGCCTAAACCGCTGGGGCTATCAAATTAAAATTTTGTATGGAGGTGCAATATCACTAATAGATTAAGAAAATAGTTTTAAATTTTCTAAAAGTCGCCATCATGAATCCAGAATGGCGGACACTAAAAATCCATTTTCTACACCATTTGAGCTAGGGAAATGAAATTTGGTATGAAGGTACATGATTACTAGTAGTTTAGAAAAAATATTACAAAATGTTGAAAAAGTCGTCATCTTGGATCCAAAATGGCCGTCAAACCCATTGTTGTATATAATACACAGCCTAAACGGCTGCAGCTAGAAACATCAAATTTGATATGAAGGTACATTATCACTAGTAGGTTACTAAAATATTACACAATGTATCCAAAGACGATCCCTAAGGGCGGCACAATAGCTCCTCAAATTGTAAAATCAATATACATGTTCTGTCGTGTTCCCGACTAGATAGAAAAATAAAATTTTACACATGAAGGGGAAATAGCCCCCCCCCCCCCAATTGTAAAATTAACATAAATGTTCTAACATGTTCACGACTAGCTAAAAATATAACATTTTACATATGTTTAGGGGAAATTTGTAAATAAACTTCCAGAAAAGCACAAAATCTGGGGTGTCACCCCTTAGGAGGAACACAGGAATTGTATAGAAAATATAACTGTTCTGCCATCTTTTTTCATTAGCTATATAACTTGATCTCGTTCACAAAATGTTCACTTCGCAACAAGTTATATAGCTAATGAAA
>JAGDQP010056387.1:0-12951 GCA_022664845.1 Lepisma saccharinum
GAATGTTGCTTCCTTTCATATGTGCGGCTTTAATTACACTACCACCTATTCAATTTTTGTGCTTTTGGCCTCAAAATTGAGAAACTCGCAAATTTTCACACTGATACAGAACTTCTCTCGCTTCCGTGATATGGCTGTTTGGATTGGTGAAGCAGAGATTACACATGTTTGACGCCAGGACCTGTAGTGAATGCGTCTATTTTAAATAGGGGATTAAGGTTAATTAATTAAAAAAGTGTCTGTATGTCACGCTTTGCAATTCCATAGTCTATTTGTAGCATGTACTTCAAGGAGAAAATGGCGAATTTACATAATATCGACTACTTCGAAATACCTTTAGCATAATTTAGTCTCTGAAATGTAATGTGGTAGAAACACAAGCAGTGTTTGAAGTACTTTGAATAAAACGAAAATCTACTTGAAAACCAAACTAATAAAAATGTGGTCTATAGGAAAGCTTGAACGGTTTGGCACCTCATTTATACGACATGAATTGATAAATTAGTAGATGTCTTTCTTTCCTAAGGTGAAATATTCATGACTAAACTTGCTGCAACTCGCTTTTATATTCTCATTCTTATGGCTTTATTGTTATAATACTCTGCAACTGCTTGTCGTCCAATGCAATTACCTAGTTTCTATAGACATACTTACGTATTTCCAAAACCAGGCTGGTCACTAGTGTGGATAAGTTACGAACTGTTCTCAGAGATGAACTGCAAAAGGCATATTTAAGTTAGCCATGACATGTCGCGGTCCTCTCTCATAAGACCACAAACACTGACGAAGCCAATAAATTGCAGCGAGAATTGATTAGGCTATTTGTGAGTGTACTTGTGCAAAGGTGGTCGTGAGTGTGTGTTGGCATGCAAGTGTAGACTTAAGCATATTTTGTGGCAAACAAAATAAAAATAAGAGCGTGTTATTAAAGTACAATTTTAGGAAATAGCGAGAAATTTCACAGTGATTGTTACTCCAACACCACGTCGGGGCTATAATGTTCAATATAAAATAGCGCTAAGAGGCTAATTTATGGAATTTTATATCAAACTTGTACCCGTCGTCAAAGAACAAAGAAAATATTATTTCTTACCTGAGCCTTGCATTAATCTTACCTACATACATGTAATTACCTAGCTTTCCTGCAGCCCCTGTGACAGCTACAAAATAATAGACACATTCAACCCCTAACGCTCAATAAGTTCAGTTAAAGTGGAAGCCCTGTGTAATTTTAATTTTGAGTCCTGTATACTATAGAATCGCGCTTTGTGCACATTTCTTTCTCTAATTGTCTTTATTCTTTGCCGAATGCAACACACAAAGAGCGTATAATCTCAATTTTAAATTCCGTGGAGTCACACCAATAGCAACTTGTCGAGGACGTACAATCTCAATTTTAAATTTCTCATACTGTACTTCTCATTCCATATTTTGCATTATTGACTCAAGTAACATATACTCTGCGAGTTTCTCAATTCTGCATCTAAAATATCAAAATTCGACAAAATTCAACCCGCCATATTTTGAAAGCAATAATAGGCAAAAAAAGTTGATTCCAAACTTAGCATTACCGTGAACAAAATAACATACTTTGAGAATTTTATAATTTTGCGTCCAAAAGAGTAAAATTAAAAAAAAATGAACTATTACATCTCGTAAACAGCAGCAAATAGAAACATGCAGTTTTCATATTTAGCATCCCCATAACAAAAATAAATTGCATTATAAGTTTCATAATTCTACGACCACGAGGAGCGAAGTTATCAAACTGGTTTTAAATTTTACAATAGCGTACAAAAATACATATCACTGTAAAACAGAATCTCAATATGTCTAATTGTTTACAATCTATGTACTGTTAACTATTGACCATTGAACTTACGTTAGTATAGTTGTTTTGCCTAGGGCCGTAGCTAGTATTAAGAAACTTATATTATGTAGTTTTCACCTGTCAGTGAACATTAATTATGGCTATAAGTGCTTAGTCAAGAGACACATTACCATGTGGGTTATGTTAAAAGATGTAGCCTCTGTAATTGGTGCAGTGTTGTAATTTCTGCTAGGTTAAATTATGTGTATTTGGTCTAAACTTTGCTATGTTAAGTAAGGCTTCGTACTCTTTTATGAAATTTCACTTAACCTTAGTAGCATTTTGTTAACTAGGGGTATAGGTAGTATTAAAAGACTTAGATAGTTTTCAACCCTTGGTTGTGGTTAGAAGTGCTTAGTGTGAACGTCTAGAACTTGTCCTGTGAACGTCTGGCTTCGTCTTGCAATTGTGTTCAATTATAGAGAAATTATTCCTCTATTTGTGGGGGTAAATATTACGTAGACTTTAGGTTTTGTTATTTGGGGCTAAAGAGAAGTCTACTCGAGCGTAACTCAGATAAAGGTTTGAGCATTCGCAAGTACGAGAGGGACGTTCAGCGTGAGTTAAGTGGATATTAACTCTAATATAATGGTAACTTCTGGGATAGAGTATATTCTAGCTTTAGGAATGAAATGGATAACAAGATTTTACATTTTCCCTAAAAAGGCGCAGAATCTCAACTCGAAGATTAATGAACAAATAAAATACAGCACACACCGAAAAACTATATTCAATTCTAAAATATTCAACAGAGCACACGAATCGTTCAGGCAATGAAACTATTTAAGCACCAATGTTTTAAGAAATCCTTGAAACATACCTTGGAAAATAAAGTTGAAAGTTGTGTTCTTCTAAGACTTGTATCAAAATTGACTGCTTCTTTTAAGATGAGATTTAAACTGTTCTGGACTTCCTTCTTGGCTTCCTTCTAGAACTGTGGTACAGAGTGACAGCATGGACCGGCTGTGTGAGATAGCAGATCGATTGGTCTGTCGGGGTCCTTTATATACGGTCTTGAAGTGACGAAATAATTAGGTTAATATAGTTCATTGCTCTCTTGTTTGTGCGTTTTAGTGCTTTCACGTGACGATCGTATGATGTCTTAAAAATGCACAAAATGGCCGCTTAAAGGAAAGTAGAACAATAGGTCTACGTCATAATTTCCGTAAGTGTGTGTGTTCAGCCGTATATTGCTTTGCTAAAAGGTGTTCGTGTTGAGATTCTCTGCCCGCCATCTTTATTATTCTTTAAACTTTACAACAGAATAAAATATGTGTGAAAAATAAAAGTTAATTATAGAAATATGATTACAAAAATGAAAATTTAAGAATAAATACAAGATTAATAATGATTGACAATGAGAGGCGATCACATTAGTCAAGAGACGCGTTACCGTGTGGGTTGGGCATAGAGACTGCCTTTAGAAATCCTTTTAGGCAGCCTAGACGACATGTAATCTCTGCTATGCTAGGGTACTTGGTACTGTGCTGTGTAGATAGAGCCTCGAACATGTTATTTTGGGGGCTGGCCTAGAGGTCATGGGATCTCTGCTATGTGAAATAGGCGTGGACAAAAATACGGTACTCTCTGTCCTGTGCTGGAAACTCTGCTAAATTAAACCCTGTGTATCTGTTCTAATTTCTGCTATGAGCTGGACAATACCCCCTGTAATTTGTGCTATGTAAGAATCTCTGCTAGGTTGAATAGCACATATTTCTGTCTATCTGGTCTGAAATGTGTAATCTCTAGCCTAGAGGACATCTAATCTCTTCTATGTTAAATAAGGCTTCATACCCTTTCATAATTTTGAGGAATGTATGCTATCATGCGTTGGTATGAGGGCTAGGATCTTTGCTATGTTAAATAGGTGTAGCCTCTGGCCGGTGTTGCAACCTCTGCTAGGTTAATTCATGCGTATTTGGTCTAATCTCTGCTATGTTAAATAAGGCTTCGTAGCTCTGGTGTACTATGGTTAAATCCTATGCTTCTGTGTATTTTGAGCTATGTTAAATAGGGCTGGAAATGGTTCGTAGCCTTGTGTACAATGTTAGCTTAAATAGGGGGATGCGAAAGGGGTATGCATTTTATAAAATGCGACACCGCGTATCATACAACCCCGAAATATAGAGCATGTTTTTTAGCCACCGCGACAAATAAGACACGGCGACTATGACCTCCAATGCCATGTTATGTAGGTTAGGTGTGCTATGTTCTTCACCAAAATATAAAATAGTCTATGTTCTTCATCAAACGCGAAAAATACCACGCAGCGACTTGTATAGCCGTGCAAAAATAAACTCCTTAATATATGTTATGGTTTACTATGCCCTTCTATGCCATAATCTGTCAGTTAGCTCGAGCAGAGTCTTTATGGTTTGATAATATGGCTAGTAGTCTTTAGCAGATAGGCCACGGCTGCTTGGAAAATAGTCTACTATGACATCCTATTGCATATTCTGTAGGTTAGCTCGAACACGGCCTTCAGGGTTCTATGATATGGCTCGTAGTCTTTTATGAAATAGATTAAAATGCAATACGGCGACTCGTACAGCGCTGTTATCCCATGTTCTTTAGCAAATACGCCACGAGGGCTGGGAAAATAAAGCGCCAAAGTATAGGTTATAGTCTACTATGACCTCCTATACCATGTTCTCTAGGTTAGCTGTGCTATGTTCTTCAGGATAGCCCGTAGTATTTTATGAAATGCACTGTGGCGACTCGTTCTTTAGCAAAAACACTACGGCGGCTGGATATAGAGCGCCAGAGTATAGGGTATAGCCGACTGTGACCTCCTGTTGCATGTTCTGTATGTTAGCTCTAGCACACGGTTCAGGGTATTGTAATATGCTCGTAGTCTTTTACGAAAAATATTATATTCTGATTAAATTCAAACCGAGACCAAGTGGGGCCATCCTACTCCCGTCTCATGAGGTCTAGTGGCAAAACCTTGAAATTTCTTAAACACAACATGGGCGAAATGACATATTATTTGAAAACGTCTTTGATTCTATTTAGAAAAGTATGTTTTGTGTGGAAAGTTAATGAATACTTTACGTGTTATGGAGATTTGAACGTGTACATTTTATAAATTTAATAATTGTTGGTGGTACAGGTCGTTAAAGTCCGAAGTTCACGAGACACATCTCATGTTCACATCTCGGATATCTGGATGGGTATATCCCAATTAATCTAGACATTTTATATTTTTAAATTCTGAACGTAAATGAACGGATATAGAAATACAAGTATTCATAGAACAAAATTGTCATTACAATCAAATATCTTGCGTCTTTAGCTTAAGATGATTCTTACAACGGTACATGTGTGGAGGCTGGTTCAAGGGTAGATTGTCCTTTAATAAAGTATGATCCTCCTCAGTTTGGTAGTGTTTTAGTATTTAACTATTCCCAAGCAGATTTCTTACAAAGCATTCACGGACATTTATAACTTTTTTGATTTCTAGTTTATCAAGTTCTATTTCAGATTTATGTTCACTACAAATAAATCCTGTTTACAATAACTTGTTAGATGATCTATAGTGACAAACGAAAAACACCAAAACCAATATGTACTAGGGCACACTAGTTCAATAACGAGCTTACTGTTTCCAGTGTCCAAATGGTCAAACCGCAATATCTCACAAACTTCTTACTGACATTTCGACCAAATTTCATTTTTGTCAAAGATTCAATAGCTCTTTAAAACGACGTGTCACTTGACGCATATCGTTATTTAAGGTTTTGCCACTAGACCTCAGGAAATGGGGCAACATACTTCATGTTAAACACAACGCGGTTAATTGCAGTCGCTGCAACGGTATAATGTATAGTTTATTGTACTCACAATGGCTAATATGATAACATATTTCCTTTTTTGACATTTTCGTATGTATACTTAATAAACGGTCGAAACGCAAATTATTGCGATGTATTCGGCAAAATTAAAAAAAATAACAATTTTGTCACAAACGAAATGAACGTAGCTTTCAAATGATGTGCAACTCGACCCACGTTGCCATTTAAGGAAATTTAACGTTTTGCCACTAGACCACCGAGCATGGTTCAATATGTACAAATTTATTCTAATAATATTCCCAGCAGTCCTAGTCCACTGTTTGATGAGTTGTTGATGGTATTTGTAAGGCTTAAAGAGTAAAATATTACATTTATGTATAAATGGCTGTGTATAATAAGTAAAAGTTTAAAACGCGATTTCTCCCAAAGCATTCAGTCAAATTCAAAAAGAAAACCATTTTTGTAATTAGAATCAAAATAGCTTTCAAACGATGTGCTACTCGACCCATATTACTATTTAAGAAAATTGCGGTCTTTGCCACTAGACCGCGGTGGATGGGGTAGCACACTTAAAGTTGTTAAAATATTTCAAACCGAAGTTGACGTGTTTCGGAATTTTTCAAACAAACCACTCTATTAAGTGCACCACATTGTATACGTACACTACGTGTTGTGCGTGTGTGTTGCAAAATATCTGTTAAAACTCTTGGGAGGTGATTCCTGCCACTGAGACAAGAAAAAAGGTCCTCTTGAACTTTCGGCAATCGAACATAGTTTCTGACCTACAAGGTGCCGAAAGCGTGGGAAAGTGAACTTCGGACGCCAATATTTCGAACAGACCGCGGGTAAAAAATTAACTTAAGAAGTGATACTTTCTCTATTGAAAGATGCGTGTTTCAGAACCCTACAATGCACGAGCAAAGGATTCCCCAAAGGAACGTAGGGATTCCCAGATAATCGCCCAATGAAAGATTGGTCTAAATGGATATGAATGGATAACAATAATTTGTTTGTATTAAGTCGATATCTTAAACAAATACAAAATGGCGGACACTTTCATATGCGTTGTGTGCGTTGGCATAATCGCCAGGTATGGATGATGGCCAACAGTGACGTCCTGAGTATTACGTGTAGTAAATTTGTAATCGAATGGTGTAGGAAGATATCTGCAGTGTTGGTGGAGCACAACATGGGAAACATTTTGATTCATAAGTGTGGAAACACGTAATGATAAATGCCCAGAAATGTACTGTAGTAAACGTGAGTTCAAAGCGACAGAAATGTAAGTAGTAGCATCAATAACATGAAAGTCATTGTCAATTCACCCCAGTCAAATATCGGGATGTTAACTTACGTGGAAGCCGTTAGTACCTACTCTAAATATGGGTAGGGAAGTTAAATTTTAGTGTATTGAAATCATCGATTTTTGACATAGGTCCTAATCCTATCCAAGTAACAATCCTTGATGTCTCACAATTGCTTTGTTTAATTTGTTGTTTTGTCTTTGGTCCTGTCCTGTGTCTATTTTCTCAATCCTTTTAAACGGTCCCCTTAACCTGATGTTTGCAATGATGACAAACCGCACGAAAACGACCAACAAGAGATGTGAACAAACTAAACAAAAAACTAGACTTGTTTTGTTCCTTCCGTTCCGTTCCATATTTCTTGCTTATAATCAAATGGTCCCGGGTTCGATTCCCTGTGGGGACAGAAGTGGTTCGGATCCCACGTTAAACTGTAGGACATCATTATCATCCCATGGAAGGCAATGGCAAACCTTGCCCAGGTACCTTCGAATCAAAGACCTACTTTCGTGCAGAACATATTAACATCGGTTGTGCTTGCCGAGGGAAGTTATCCTACAGACAAGTGAAGGTATAAAAGCCATTTGTACTTCTTCGCCCATACGACTCAATGGCAGCCTGGTGTGAAGTTGCTACCATGAAAGGAACGACCACAAAGGCCAAAAAAATTATCAGAGTTTTTGAAGAACTACATATGAAAATGACGCTATGCAATCAGAGTAGACTGAAAACGATTTCAGCTATGTGATACATAAAGCTCCACTACAGGCGAGGGAAGTGTATGTCGTCTGTAACGTATTAGCGTTGGTGGAGACTGCTTTTAGTGGACAGTTGATCGTCATGTAAGTTCTTCGGTTTACTAGTCTAGCTTGAGTGTGTCGTTGAATTGAGCCAAGGATTAGTCTACCTTGAGTACGTACTTCAGTGTTCCTTTTGCGTTTGTAACTGCGTGGACACTTGTGTGACATTACGCGGGTGCTAATCAAAGTAGTCGTAGTCCGTCACTGGGAAGTAAAGTTTCCCCTGCTTTATCAGTTCTCGAACAGGATAATGTCGGAATACTCTACCCACGAGCTTGCTGATATGCATCTCGTTTATGCAAAGGCACACAAAAACATCCTTGAAGCACGGCGTTTGTATCAGGAACGTTTTCCAAAGAGGCGGCTACCAGCACATACATTCTGCACGACTTGATGCTCGACTGCGTGAAACTGACTCGCTACTACCCCGTAAGTAGGATTATGGAAGACCCCACACTGTGCAATTTTAAGAAGATGTGTTGGACGCGCTATGGGACGATCCTGCACTAGCACACGTGCTATTGCTCATCCGAGACAAACTCATCATACTAATGTGTTCTGTGTTCTTAAGGACGAGTGTTTGTACCGATTTAAATTGCAGAAGGTGCAGCACATACTACCTACGAACTTTCTCCAGCGCATGGATTTCTGCCAATGGTATGTGCAACAAACACGTACCATTCCAGATTTTTCAGCAATAGTATTGTGGACCGATGATTCCATGTTTACTAGAGACGGCTTCTTCAACAGTCCCGTCTGGGATATGGACAATTCCCACGGAATCCTTGTGCGTTGTCATCAACATAGGCTCGCAGTGAATGTGTGGTGTGTCATAGAAGGTGGCCATTTGATAGACCCGTACATTTTGAATACTAATTTGAACGGTGGGAATTATCGGATGTTTCTACAGGACGTATTACCTGGACTCTTGAAAACGCGCCACTCGCAGATAGACAACGTATCTGGTATCAACACGACGGTGCCGCTGCGCATTTCGACCGGGAAACTAGGGTCGTACCCAACGATATTTTCGGCAATCACTGGATTGGCAGAATTGGACCTCGTCCGTAGCCACCTCGCTCAACCGACCTCACACCAGTGGATTTTTTGTGGGGAGAAATGAAAAGGCTCGTGCATGACACTCCCCGTGGAAAGTGCTGAGGATCTCGTTGCTCGTATCACTGCCGCTGCTGGGACCATTAATGACGTGTTACTTTACGTTGTACCAGAATATGAACCATATGTAATGGAAGATTTTACAGTTATTCTCCTATGTTTCGAGTGCGGGACGGTGTCCCATCAGAAGTGAGACATGGATACAATTGTTTCCTTTAACGTTGCACTAGAATGTGTACCGTGTGTAATATAAGAACTTACAAAGTTATTTTCCTTTTTTCGCATGTGGGGACGGTGTCCCTGCAGTACTGGGAGATGTTGATATTCATCGTCATTTTTATTCCCTACATTTCGATCTAGACATTATGCGATCACAATAGCGAAATTACTTTATTTTCCATAAGGAAATTCCGCACTTTCTTTGTAAGCCCCCGTGCGCAATTTCAACTGGACATCAGTTGTTGCACTATTATCGGTATGCAAGTTTGCACAGCATATTGAATTGGTTTAAGGTAATATTATTAGCAAATTGGGAAGGGCTTTCATGTTATTGGTGCTACTCCTTACATTTCTGTCGCTTTAAACTCACGTTTATAAGAGCATTTTTCATTACATGTTTCCACACTTGTGTATCACCCTGTTTCATGCGTTGTTCTTCAGCGACAACGCAGATGTATTCCTAGACCAGTCGGCTACAAATTTACTACACGTAATACTCAGAACGTCACTGTTGGCCATCATCCGTAACTGGCGATTATGCCACCACACACAACGGACATGAAAGTGTCCGCCATTTTGTATTTGTTTAAGATATCGACTTAATACAAACGAATTATTGTTACCAGGTGGGACCCCTATCCATACATATCCATTTAGACCAATCTTTCATTGGCAGATTATCCGGGAATTCCTAAGTTCCTTTGGGGAATCCCTTGCGCGTGCATTGTAGGGTTCTGAAACATGCATATCTCAATAGAGCAGGTATGCCATTTTATGTCAATTTTTTACCCGCGCTGTGTACTTTGGGTGGTTTTCGAAATATTGGCGTCCGAATTTCATTTTCCCACGCTTTCGGCACCTTGTAGGACCGAAACTATGTTCGATTACCGAAAGTTGAAGATAACTTATTTTCTTGTCTCAATCGCAGGAATCACCTCCCAAGAGTTTTAACAGTTATTTTGCAACACCTATATATATACGGATGCAAATGACAGTACGTCTTCGCATGGAACAATCAATACTCCCACATAGGATGCGACAAATTAATACATTATAATGGGCTGAGGCCTATTAGATTAATAACAGTGGTTTCAATAGGAATAACACAGTTTATTGCTTGCTTTATTAAGGAAGAAAGATAGTCCTTTTGTTTTCGAAAGAGGAATGAGGTATTATGTATCATAACAAACATTCAAAGTGAATATATCATGTACCTTAAAAGTACGTAGGGCTTTCAGTCTCTTGTTTACGTTTAATACTTAGACTTCCTGCCAGAAGAAGGAGGGTCAGCAGTGACACTAGGATTTCCTTCGACCGAAAAGAATGACTCAGTTGTATTCATTAATGTTAATGTTTCATTAGCCTAGGTGATAGAAGCAAAAACATGTTTTTGTGCCATTCAAGTAATTCTGGCACTCCCACTTCAAGTAATAACGAAAAAATACTGCCAATCTAAGTGCTTCTTAGTGCACCAACCACTAGGTTTAGAGCCTTATTAAAGGAGTCATTAGAGCTAAAAGAATGTTAGGTAGTAAGTACACGCTTCCTCAACACAAGCACAACCAACAACTTTAGTGTCAATGGTTACTGCATCGTTAGTGCTTCATAGCGACCAAATGGCAACGTTAGTGTTTCATTAGGGTAAGCTTCAGAAGCGAAAACCCTTGGCGGCCAGCGTAAAATTGCCACCCCATTTTTAGAACTAACATTAAATTTATTGCCAATTGATAGTGCATCATTAGGGCTTCTTAGTGTACCAATCAACAGCGTTAGTGCTCCATAAGTACAGGCGCTTCAGCCAAAACAATGTTGAGAGGGTTAAGTTCCCGTTAAAGTCAATTCACGGTTTTGTACCTTCAACTCGATGCATTGTGCTTCATTGTGCTCAAACTGCAACGTTAGTGCTTCATTAGTGTAGGCGAGTCAAAACAATGTTGAGTTGCACAAGTTCACGTTGGCGTTGCTTTGCGAATTTGTACCAAAACTTGATACACTAACGATGAAATTAGTGTCAATGGTTAGTGGAGCGTTAGTGATTCTTAGCGACATAACATCAACGTTGTTCTTCATTGGAATAGTTGAGGTGCCAAATTATTCCCTGCTCCCACTTCAAGCAATTGAAGCAGTGTCATCATAATGTCTTTTATTGCCCCAATCTTAGCGTTAGTGCTTTTTAGTGTAGGTATTAGAGACGAAATATATTTCTTGGGGAGGAGGCAGGTTCGAGAAAAAAATAACGAACTTGCAACAATTGTCTATAGTTTACAACATATAAAATCAAATTGTATTAACAATTTACTTCTCTGAAATCACTAAGAGTCACCAATTTTGACCCCTTGACAGCGAAGGTATAGAAAAAGGACATTGTAATCCGCTCTGTCCGTTCGTCTTGGGATATACTTGCCTTAATTTATCCGTGAATTAAGGGCTATGTTTCGAATAGGGAAATAGTCCTTTTGTTTGAACAGCTAAGCAACTCTAAAAGTTACTCAGTGCTCTGTATTGACGGTTAGAACAGTGTATAAGAATAGCTCGGGAACCAAAGCTTTCGACGACGCCTCGAAGAGAACCAACAACGAAGAACACCACACTATTTGAATAACAGTTCAACACAGAGAAAGGACACAGTTTATTTACAACAGAGGACATATAAAAATAACAATACATGCCGATTACAAGTAAGTTTTCCAATTCATAATTCCAAAGCATGCGAGTCATATTAGCATAGATACATTTTATAAGTTCCAGCTTCAATCACTTAACACAAATTCTATATTCGGAAAGTGTTATGGGAGAGTGATGTTCTGCGGGGTAGTGTATCGTTGTAGTTCTCGGAAAGTGATCGCTTAAAGTACCGATGGAAGAACGTCATGATTCCCGAGTATCATTGGTTGGTGTAAAACCTATCATCAGTTAAGTCGAATATAGTGTTGGAATATACATATATTCTCAAGTTATTATCAGTCCCAAAACTAGTAATCTGCTGGATCGGCAATCGTGCCTAGACATCAGTAGGAACGTCTCGAAAGTCGGGTGCAGCAGAGAGATCGAGGCAAGATTCGGGACTTTTTATAGATATGTACATATCCGTCCATACTAAGCGTTCGTCACTCAGAAAGAGAAAGGGGTAGAATGCTTGGGATGGCAGAATCCGGATTTTGCAATATCATAAGCGAGCCCGCTAGTAGTTCTCCAGCCATGGACCTATGAAAGTCTCCTCTTCGAGAGAGTTGTTGCAGTTGTATACTAGTTCGTTACCCTAGGCAATGTAAGCAATGATATTTCAATGAGGTAGCTATACAAGGATCTAGACGCTACGTAGGCTATCCATTATGTTATAAAATTCACTGAATCGTGTGAATCTATTCTTGAAGCTATTATCCTTATTGGGAAATAACTTCAAAGACAGAAATTTTATATCCTTCATGCATGACGAACCTCAGCGTACCGGCGGTTTTTGGTGGGGAGTTTAGAGATGGTTCCAGTCCGTTTGGGTTCGGAAATGAAATCTCAGGAACCACAGGTTAAAGGGAGGTATTTACCTTACTCAACCTCAGCATCAATCGACGTTGTCCTTACTCATTCTCAAGTTCATGACGGAACATCGAGCTCTACCTCATTCGTCCTCAATATTAGTTTACCTCAACCTGACACTACCTTGACCTTACTCAAGCTCACGATGGAAATTCAAGTATTCGAATATTCAAAGTACACATATCGAATAATATTCAACTGGAAATTCTAATATGCGAATATACGGAAATTTGCGAATATTATCCGAAATGGCAGAAATCACCTAATATTCGAATAATAATAGCTCAAGATGTTATCACCATTTTCAGAAATAA
>JAGDQP010056388.1:0-12951 GCA_022664845.1 Lepisma saccharinum
AAGATCACGCTAGAACGATAAAAGATATGTATAGCGTAGAGAATGTATATTTTATCCACTTCAAATTATATACAAATGCTTTGAATGTCAACTGGAATATATTTGCACTAGTGAGTAAATAATGAAATGTAGTAGAAGGTTAAAGTTAATTCTAAAGAACATTCACTTTCTGGTAACCTTGTTTATTACGTCACCTTCAGGGTTAGCTGTTACCTATCAAATTAGCTCTTGTAACTGGCAAACGGTAGGATATATCAAAAAGTGTTTCCTATAAAAGTTGTTCAAAATTTAGCGTTTATTGGAAAGGGAGTAAATTCAACCTCAGTTATTATTTAAAATTTTGAAGTTGCTACCCGTAGAGGTATTTCCGGGACGCCACTGCTTTCAACAATATCATGTGATTCCGCATATGAAGACCTGAACTGAAAAAATCCAAAGCGTGTCTGAGTAGCCTATATTTTTCAGGAGGAATGAAAAACAGTCTTTGTATGTTATCTTATTCAACGGAAATTATTTTGTATTAAAATAGGGTTTCTATTGTGGGATTAGGATGTAATATTTATGTAAGTAGATAGCCCTTGGAACATAGATACCGATAAACAGAAGAAATGCAAATACGAATAAAAATGGACATGGGATGTTTTTCAATTCAGGTCTTCATATGCACTTTGGTATGTACACACAACGACAAAAGTAAATGGAGGTTGGAATTATAAGAAATGTTTACTCTTTCCTCCATGATAATTGTTTCACTGTACGCCTAATAGTTAGACAACCAACATAACATGCGTCAAAACATGGCATGCCAGGATACTCCTCCATTTACAGCAAGAAAGTTCGAGTAGTTGAGCATCACTTAGAAACCACGAGATCGAAAGGCAGAAATTCCATTCACGTTAAGTTCTAACAACCGATGTCAGAGCACGATTTTTATGAAAATTCGTATGTATGTACAGTGTAAACGTTCACAGCCAAAATCATAGGTTCTGCCGTCAAAAAATAATGACAGGGGAACCCGAGAAAGATGGAAAGTAGAGAGCAAGTAAATCCAATACAGAGGACGAAAAATAAACTGTTCTTTTATATAATTATATTGAAATTAAATGGCTATTATTGGATACTGGACAGGAGAGAACACATGCTGGAGGGTACAACGACAACAATCGCCATCTTGAACGCTGCCATTTTGACTATGCTTCAACATTTTTAAATAGTAAGTGCGTTATCCGATATATAAAACTGTGCTGGAATGTTCCAAGAAACCCAATGACGAAGTCAATTTTGGCATAACTCCATTCCTGTACGACAAAATTACATGTGAAATTGACTTGGAGGAGGTCACTTTTACCTAGCAACGCTTTTTTGAAGTTGGGATTTCATCTTCCGTTAGTGCATTTAAAACTTTATAGTGCAATTCATGTTGTGGCATTGAGGATCATATTTTCCAACATAACGGTACATCTTATGTAGCCGTTTGATTTTCGTTCCTTCAACTGTTTCAACAAAATGTTTTTTCATCATTCGGCTCACACACATTATAAGTTAATTTCACGTGTCATTTTGTCGTACAGGAATAGAGTTATGCCAAAATTGACTTCGTCATTGGGTTTCATGAAACATTCCACTACAGCCTGATATATCACATGACCTACTTACTATCTAAAATTTTTGACGCATAGTCAAGATGGCCACTTTCAAAATGGCGTCAATTGTCATCTTACCCTCCAGCACATATTGTCTCCTGTCCAATATTCATTAATAGCCATTTGCTTTAATATATTTATCAGTTTATAAAAGAAAATACATTTTCCGTACTCTGTATTGAATTTACTTGCTCTCTACCTTCCATCTTTCTCGGGTTCCCCAGTCATACTCTTTTGACGAAAGCACCTATATTTTTTTCTTATCTAGGCACTATACCTACATATTAATTTTCATCAAAATCGGTTTCTGACACCTGGCGAGTGTTCCTTGTAAGAGATAGGGATTAATACAAAGAAAAGGAAAATAATAATATGGACATCATGCAGAAATCGTCATTATGCAGTGCAACAAACTTGTCTTGTTCGAACACACACACACACACACAGAGAGAGAGAGAGAGAGATAGAGACAGAGAGCAAGCATGGAAGAAGAGGGAAAAAATAGGAAAATAGGAGAAAGAAGGAAGGAGAGAAAGATACATAGCGGAAGACATGGAAATAAATGAAATTTTAACGGTTAAGGAAACACAGTCTGCGCTTTTCCTTCCTGCTCTCTCTCTCTCTCTCTCTCTCTCTGTCTTGTGTTTGTCTCCCTTTATGGAAAAAAAATCTTTGAGTAGCAATCACGAATATCATTTACAGCGTTTAATTATTTCTTCTGTATGGAACTAATTATCTGAATCAGAATACCATGTATATTTATGAAATTATGTAGTTCTTTCGTATGACTTTATTAGCACAACTTTTAGAGTACTAATCTTTGTGAAGAAAATGATTACTATGTGTGACAAAATTGTTGCTTGCTCTCACTAAGGACGTTAAATATTCTTCTTAAAACATTTAACGAATTATAGGTCATGATTTTCATATGTATAGAATCTACGAATGTAGCAGTAAATTGAAGACTAGCTCATAGCTGTATGAAACAAAAAGGCGATTTATATTATTTTCACTTTGCTTCTATTTTGGTAAGTGTTAAGCTGGAAGTTTGTCTCAGTACAATCTCTCGTAGCCGTGCGAGCAGCGTCACGCTACTCTTTTTTTTTCATTTGGCTCATGAAGCTTTCGAACTTGCTTCGAACCCCACCGAGACAAAGTTTATTAACATTCTTCTTCTTCTACATAGCCCCATCAACTATCTTTGGATTGCAAGGACGTATTAATTTGATTCTGGTCTGGAAAAATTAAAATACATATACAAAGGTGCATATATATGATAAACATATTTTAAGGAAAGGTTGAATGCTTGGAATGGAGAAAGTTAATCCTAGTCAGAGAACTTGCATTTCTCAAATGTCAACTGTTTAAAAAGAAGCAAATTAATTGAAGTGGTTGTCGCTGACTTCAACCTTGAGGTCACTGTCTTTCTACTTGCCTTGATGTAATCAATTGCGTGGAAAAATCTAACCAAATGAAAGAATCTGTCAATTTTGAACACCAGATTGGAAACGGTTGGATAAATCGAGATCGATGAACACAAATTTGAAGTCAGTTTCTCCCTATCTGTTTTCATTAAGACGCTAACCTACGTACTAAATTTAGGAAACAAAATTAAAAGGTTCATTATTTTCAAGCAGCTAACAGGCAGGAAATATCAGATAGGCAGGATAAAATGAATGGGGCTTTCCTCCTCTCCCTCCATTGCTTTCGTTGTTCTCACCTGCAATATCTCTGTTTTTTTTATATATTCGGTAAATTATACTACTTTAGAATTCCATTTCTTTAAATAAACATTTATCACGCCGCCTTGAGTGGGCAAATAAATAATTTCTGAGTCACAGACAGATGATTCCAATATACAAGCTGTGCTTACTGTATCCCCCATATTTCGAAGAACGTTTTACGATTTGGAAAGAATATTATATTGGGAAAGGTGGAAAACAATTACAATTCTCAGTGCAGAAATTCCACAAGTTAATAACCACGCCTGCAATCCGTTGGTTCCAACAATCCAGCACATCAGTTCATCCTTATTTTTGTTTGCTCATACACTCATTTCACTTATGTGGTTTTTCAACTGAATATGATTGAATATATCCTACTATGATTGATTAAAACATTCACAAAGTTGAAATTAACTAAAGAAAAAAATGACATCTATTTACAAAGTTGCCCATTAAACACTGATTTAACGTAGCTGCCATGAAAATGAGGGCTAAAAATGTCACGTATGTGTGTACACCTTGGGAGCTTCATTTTTCATAATATTGGGTAAGTGCAAAACTTTTACCCATTTTTGCATGTCGCAGGTTAGCAGTGTACTGACCTCTCAGATGACGCCACCAGTGTGTGAATAAGTAGCCACGTAATCGAGGGAACATTAGAGCAGCCACAGGTAGTGTCTGTGGACTAGCAGACAGGACAGCGTATCGTGTCGCTGAATTGGAGACCAATAAGAATTCCATCGGAAACTGTTTACTTTTCGAGTTCGATAAAGGCAGTAATGCGTCTGCAGCCTGCAGCAACATTCTTCAAGTGTATGGTGATGAGAAGTCTACAATAGAATGTGTTTTCAAAATTCAGAGACGGCAACAGAAGCTGTCAAAATCAACCATGGTCTGGACCTCCATTAATATTTTCCGAATAGGTTCTCGTCAAGCCATACGAAATAGACCTAATCGAACCGTAGAGGAATTGGCGGAAACTTCCCACGTACACCGGGCAACAGTTGAAAGACTGTTCGAATCACAGTGTTTCATCTCAAAGTTTGATAAGTGGGTTCCACATCATTAAAGTGCAACTCAACATGAGTGCTTCACGACCTGTGTTTCATTTCTTTCTCGGTACTAAAATGACCGATTGTTGTCACGAGTGATGAGAAGTGGGTTCTCTAACCAAACGTAAAGCGTTGAAGGATTGTGTGTCGTGTTCCTGAACCGCTTCGATCCACGTCCAAACCAAAACTTCATCCCAAGGTGATGATGGGAGTTTAAAGGCATACTTCACTGGAAGGTCCTGGAATATAACAAGAATATCGCCTTCTACTGTCAACAGTTAAACAAACTGCTAGTAGCATTACATTCGAAGCAGCTAGACCTCATCAATCACTAAGAAGTTATAATGCGCCATGAAACGCCAGACCACATGTTGTTGTCATTACCCGTCAAAAATTTATGGACTTTTCTTGGGAGGTTTTATCCTCCCCTCCCCATTCTTCTGACTTGGCTCCTACAGACTACCATCTGTTTATCGCTTTGCAAAACTCCTTCGCTCGGAAAATTTTCGATGAAATGGCGGTTGTGAAACTGTATCATATTACGCGAACAAACGTTTAGTTTTTTTTAAAATTTTCTTATATGTATAGGCTAGATAGTCACTAATAGCTTGAGCCTCTCACTTGCAGTCTCTCAGACACGTCACGGCCTAGGCATAGCTGAAGGTCTGGTCCATAAATGTAAGTTAAATTTTAAAATAAGCTAAATACTTTCTTCTCGAAATATCTTTTCCATGACTGTACGCGGAAGTAGATCATCCCTTAGACATGTAAGTGACTTAAGGTTCCACAACGTCTGTTTGTCCCTTGAATAAAAGTTATTGATAAAATAAATATTCCCACAGAGTACGCAATATATTAAGTTTCCGCACATACAGTGTATATTCTCAATATATACCTGAACCTGAAATCTGAAAAAAGATTACCGGGATTATTCCAGTTATTTTCTGAGCAATACAGGGGGTATACATTTTATGTCAATGTCAGCCTTGGGAAGACCTTAGGAAAATTTCATTACATTTTAACTTTTCATTACTACTACACGACCAGTGGAGATTTTACCTTCACTGGTCGTGTGTATTTTTATTCTATTAGAATATATTAGGAATATTCATGATGCGAATCATTCTAATCCTTGGCATATTTTCAATGACCCAGGAATATTTTTGGAATATTAAGAATTAAAATGTAAAATTCCTGGAATATGATTGTTGCATGGGATTAATTTCTTAATGTCACCCTATAATGCATATACTCGCAGAAACAAAGTAGTTTTAGAATACGTAAATGCTCGTGTTATAGAACTTTAAATTTATCGAAAAGAAACAGGACTTTTTAAGACAAGAGAAAATACCAGAATATTTTCAAACGTTGAGTAATATTTTCGCAATTTTATAGTTTATTTTATATATTTTCTTCTCATTTCCCAAGCTAAAGTGAAGAACTACTCGTAAGACGAAACCACGAACATGGTGCAAAATGTGTTTGTAAATACATATATGACAGTTGCTGCTTCACCCCCTCTGTGTATAGCTAGACTGATAGTCAAAGTGGCATGTAAGCAAGAAGTATTCTTTATATGTTAAGTATATCCTATTTTATGCATATTTTAGGTATTTCTAATATTGATACGTCCTTGTAATACCGACAGAGATGACGGAGCTATGTGGAAGAAGAATATGTCAATACACTTGCCTCCGTATTTTTCGAGTTTTGGTTTCATTGGTTTATCTGAACCCAAAAACATGTATTCTCACTGTCAAAACTTTTAGTCAAGGGTGTTTGAAATAAATCTGCCAGAAATTGGTGCTTATTCGCCTCCTAAAATCTCTCGTAATCTTGCTCTCAACCCAACCGGGCATCGACGCCAAGACTCCACAAGAGTCAACTACTAGGACAAAATGTACTTGAAGTTATGAATACTAATAGGCCTACATACGCTGACACTGACAAGTGCATAAAATGACAATGAAGCATCAGATTACTAGATACCATTTCCTCATTTACCGCCTATTTCCAATAATTATAGGTGTTACAGAGGGTGATTGGTTGAAATTTGTTTAGTTTCTGGAAAGTGAGCGTAACAAAACTGTTTATGGAATGTAATTGGTTGAAATTTGTTTAGTTTTCGGCAAGTAAACAACCTCTGGAACGCGATTGGCGGAAGATGAGGGTAGGATCTCAGGACTTCTGATGCTTAATTATGGGCTTACATAGCATTGAGTGTTATTTATCGGAAGAAGGTGCTGATAGAATACTGAAACTCTTAGACTTCTGTCATGTGTACTTTTTTAAAATAAAGTATAATGTATCAGCCTTGTCAGTGTATTTTAATTAACTTAAGCCATAGATACAAGGCCTCAACGTAGTTACACGTGTATATCTTGATTGAATAGTGTAAGTTTTCATAAGTATAACGATTTAAAATTATTAAAGTACTTAGTTAAGCCATGGCTTACAGAACTCAGAAGTGTATCGGCGCAGTAATAAACGTTTAATATTGGATTCCATCCTGGGCAAAATCAAGCCAGTTTTCATCACGGATATCCCTAAGAACCCTTCTAGTATTGTCTTACTGTCCTCCCAACGACGTCAAGGTCTTTTCAATGGGCTTCTCCCCACCGGCCTCCCAACCACAGTGGGACATCATTTCACCCCATTCGAGCTACTTGGTTGCTTATCTTAGCCATCGTAATTTTATTATTCTTACAACATCGGAAGGCTAAACAACGAACTTCGAAGAGAAACGGACAAAGCAAGAGAATATGGATGACAAAGAAATGCAAGAAGCAGAACTCCGAAAGAACAGGAAGATATGATCTGATGTACAAGAAATGATGGAAGCTGAATGAAAGGAAGCAAATATGTATAGTCATTGGAGGATAAAAATGGTGACTCCCATTGGTGATCGGAAAACCATATTGGATAGATAGAAAGAATACATACTCACTGGACTAAGTTTCGAAAAAAGTAAAAAAAAAATACATTGACGGCATTTTTTAGGAATTACATATAACCTGGTTAGTTTTACACAAAATATACGCTGAATTCAAATATCATGATTGCCAAAGTCAGAATTATCCTGCAAATCCAATATGGTGGCAAATTTCCAAAATGGTGTCTTGGACTAAAAAGAAAGCCTACTTGCCTCTAGAAAATCACATAACAGGTGTTTCTGGTTGAAATTTGAGAATTTTTTTGATTCGAACATTTTTACGTGAAATCTGTATATTACACAGTGTTAGGCGAGACTTGGAGCCCTTCCATTCACACCAGGTAACAGATTCTCCAATTTTGGATGTAACCTCTACATCTGTTGTCTCATTGACGAGTGCAGTGGACTAACTTTCACTGTATGTATTCCTTATGTGTACAGATTATCTGTGTGGCTGTCAGTTTACTACGTTTGCTCACTATCTAGGACCTTTTTATCTGTTTTATGTGAGAGGTGTATACATTTTGTGTGCATTTATATGACCATTATATGTACACCTCCTATCAAGCGTCAGGTTAGGCCTTAATCTGTTTATGTGGGCATTATGTGTAAATCTTTCACCAAGTTTATTCCTATGGTCTCCATCAGTGGGTTTATGTACAGGTTTATCTGTGTCATGGTTTTACTTTAGACTCTATGAACCCGCCGGAGTTGAACGACACCTTGGCGACATACCGGTACAGGACATGAAGATTGGACAATAAGGAAACAGTGAAGAGAGAAGTAAAGTAGCGATACCGACCCCACCATCAATCCAGCAAGGACGAAGCTGCTCCTTCTAGACCAAATAGAGGGAGTTAATATATCAAGAGATCAATACGTACAGTAAATGATAAAAACATCTGTTCGAAAACGTTCTTTCAGTGCATCGTATCATAGCGCTTGTGTGTGTGTTGTATTCGTAACGCAGACTTATTTTCATCCTGAGTTAGAACCAGGAACTTTTATTCGCGCTGCACGCTTGACTAACTTAAAAACCAAAATTGGAATGACAAACTCAAGGATACAAAGCGGTAAAGAGATTAATTATCTTCCGCCAAAATCGATAATTAATGGGCGTCTTGTTGAGTCGAATACCAGAACAATTAAGAATGAAATCATAGTAAAAGTAAACAAATGTATATACTTGGGAGCATATTTAACAAGCGAACAGGAAGTCATGGAAACAATAAAAGGGCGCTTAGCATCGGGCAAAGCACGCTTCTATTCAGTCCAGAAGCTCTTAACCTCGCGATTAACATCAAGAAAATATGCAGAACTGTTATTCTGCCAGTAATACTTTATGGGTGCGAATGGTAGAGTACGACTTCGGCAATAGAAATTAATCGTGAGTATTTGAAAATAAGGTCTTGTGAAAGAGATACGGGCCAAAACGGGACGAGATGAACGGAGAATGTAGGGGGCTCCATAATGAAGAACTACACAGACTGTATGATTCACCCGATATTGTATGGATGATGAAATCACCACGGATAAGATGGGCAGACCGTGTAGCTCGAATGGTGAAAAATGAGTTATATTCCTTTGTGGTTGGTAAGCCGGTGAGGCAGAGGATGTTGGGAAAAACTAGACGTCGTTGGGGTAGCAATATTAGAAGGAATCTTCGAAAGGTAGGTGTTCGTGATGAAAACTGTCTTGAACTTGTCCAGAATAGAATTAATTCGAGAAACTTTTGTTACTGTGAGCTTCGTAAACATAGAGTTATTTAGTGATAGAAGTCCTAATATATAGCAAATGCCCTATACCACCTCACTGTTTATGTCACGTAACAAGGTGAGTTTTCATGCAGCACACCTGTGGATGTTTTCACTTTACAAGGAATGCACGTGGTTCGGAAGGAACAATTGACAGTAAGATGCATTAATATTTTGCCCTTCGAGCATAACATGAAAAAGAGTCATACTTTTAACGCCCCAAAGCACTATTAAGATGATATTATTTCAGTTAGGGTTTCCTAACGAATCTCGTTGGGACGCGAGATCCTGGAAGGTGCAATTCATTGGATTGTTTCTTAAGTAAGAATTTGTCTATACTTCATTAAAGGCTACGATATGATTCAGGAAAACATTCCCTTAAGTTTTGTAACGCTTCAGATTACTTACAGCTTTCTCGTATCTGTCCCATTTCAGTATCTGTGACAAGTGATGTGGAACCCATCGAGATGCAATTGTGGGGAGAATCGAAGTTGTTTCTGAATGGTTTGCAGAACCGAACTTCCTGGATAACTTGTAAAAGTACTGTACCTAGTTTAGAGTGGTGCATACTACGATGTTGATTTCGACAAGTTTTCCACGCAAAATTACTTGTTTGACTGAGTTAAATCGACGATGCAAGCATTCGTATTACATACAACTAGCACTTCAATCTATCTACAGCATGCACTACTTAGGACACTGTTGCTACTACTTGATGAACAGCCCACGTATTATGGAACTATGTTTTTGTTTAGTATTCTAATTTGCAGAATTACTGTAAAAGAACATACCCTCTATTTCAATCACTTCTTGTTCTGCTTGATTATTCTCTCTAATTGCTACCAGTAAACTGATCAATGCTGCTATTACACATATCTGAAAGAAAATGGCACACCTAAGACAGAAGTGTAAATGAACAAAACTGCTTATTTTAAGACTGACAGTACAGAGGAGTAAATATACCACTAGTTTATATTTCAAACTATGTTCACACTGAATGATAATCAACTTAAAACTACACGTGTTTTTTATAGGCTTCTGTCAACTGTTTTCAAGATGATAAATTTTACTTCAATATTACTAATCAGGGATTTGAATTGAATTGCATTTATTTATGGCCCTTAGGCCCAGTCCAGCATAGATAAAGGAAACGAGTTGCCTATGGCCTAAGTTGAAGGTATCTTGCTGGCATTTTGTCTGGTGTGACTAAGGAAAAATCCTGGGAAAACCTCAGCCAGGATGGTAGGCCGCTGGAATCGAACCCAGGACCTTCCGAAAGCGAAGTCAACGCTCTACTAACTGGGATATGACCGCAAGGACCAATTAACGAGTAACAGGAATTGAGTAAACTTTGTTTCTAGCTGAATCTCACCTGATTACTGGCTCAATACAACAGTATTGCGTTATAACAATTGCTTGTACTTAAGTTTGTGCTTTGTTAACGGTGCGTTTATCGATTCAACGACAGATGTTACTTGCTGAATAACATTTCGATCAATTTCTTCCGTTCAAGACGATTTACTGATCACAATGAAAATGTGCTAATAAAGAAACTTATCTCCGTAAATATTGAGTAAATGTCCAGTAATATGGTTAAATACACGGATAAAAGAATATAACGCAATATAATCAATTTCAAGTATTTGGGATAGGTAGTCTAACCCATCAGTAAGTACAAGTTCAGCCTAGTAAATGTAATTAGGCAAGTAAAAGTAATTGTATGTAAGATCAGCATATTTTAAAATTGATCACCTTGTACTGTGCAATAAATTCTGAAACACTCACACCGGGAACAACTACATAACAAGGAACAATTATATACGTGCAGCCTATTCCAAAAAGGTTGACCGCATTGTTAGGCTGTTTTGAGCTGAAAATTCTTAAAGTCCAGCTTCGGTATCTTCGGAAACAGTAAACCAAAGATGCCAGGTTCGAGCCCTCAAAGGTATGGTGAACCTTCGCAATTGAAAAAAAAAAAAATGCAAATGTGTTTTTCCTCTAAGTGCAATAAGACATGTTGAAATGTTACTAAGTGTAAAAAAAAGTAACATTCACTGAAATACGTAATGATATAGTATTTCGAAACTATCCGTACATCTGATCACGTGATGGTTTTGTCACCTACCTACGTTTTCATACGTTAAATAACATCTCCAATGAAAGAAAAGACAACAAATATGTTTTTCACATTCATAGTGTAATAAACAAGACAAAGGAGAGACAAAACAAAACAGCATTTGCAACTTATATGAATGTCATTGTCTTGGACACTGAAAATTCACTCATGTTTCTTCAGAAGAAGTGCTCTCAGAAGGAGCTTGGTAAGTATGTTCATGTTAGCTCAGTGGTGTATGGAAAACTGCCAAGTCTAAAATTAAATGCCAGCAAAACTAAAATTATGACATAACACTCAAAACAGGAAAAGATGTACGTTCAAAAAGGCATCACGGTGCCTCAAATTAAAATACTGGGAATTTAATTTCGCAGAACTAGTCAGGAAACCATGCGAAAATAACGAACAGCGACTGTTGGGTCAAACCGTCCATGAGTCTACACGTTGTCAAAATTGTTTTGAGTTTATCATGTCAAGGATTCGATTTATAAACAAGTTTATTTTGAGCAAATGGACGTATTATCTTCAGCTTTTTCCGATATCACAAAAAAAAAAACAAAAAAAAAAAAAACAGCGCAATATAACAAATTTACGAAATACTTTATTTGGCGACATCGGATATTACGAACAATTTGAACCAATTCATATTTACTCATTGGGTTGCTCTTGAAGTGAATTAAAAATCATTGGGTAGCTCTTGAAGTGTACTTCGAAGATGTGGAATCCCGTCTTTTAAAATTGATTTCTTTATTCAAAATATTAGGCTGAAAAATGAGTTACGAATTGTAGAAAATTCGATTTTTAAACTAAGTTTCTGGAGTGTAGGAGTTGACTAAAATTCTACAAAATTTTGTCATGATTAGACCTCCCAAAAGAGTTTCTGACTTAAATCACACTCTTTTCTTTTCTACGGTGGTATCAACGCATGACCTACTTAATAGACGTGTACATTGAATTGACGTACGCCATAAAAGCTCAACAGCCAGTAGAAACACATACGGTGAAACAAATATATATCTATTAAAAAAGCTTATATATACAGAACAACGTGACTCAAAAAATAAAACGAATAGTTAAATGGTCAATAGTGTGGCGCAACCTTAAGATACTTGATATATAATCCCAATTACATTATTTATATTTTCAAATTATTTGTGATATATTTCCTATCAAAAATAGTTTGTTTTATAAAGGTATTAGTAAGGACCCGCAATGTGCTAAGTTTTTCAGTGTGGATACGAAATGGCACCGTTTATCAGATTGTATAAGTGGGCAGCAGATCTGGATCAAATACATAGAAATAGTTAATCGAATAACGAGAGATAACTATTGGCAAAAACCAATACAAGACTTTTCTAACCCCGGAATTTGATTATTTTCCCAAACCTAGCAGTTTTTTCCTTATTTGGTTAGCCGCCCAAACCTTTGCTGTTAATAGAACGAGAACCTATTTCAGTGATGCAATATATAGCACAAATATGATTGCTGTTTGAAAATATACAGTTACAGAAGAGAACAAAACTTTTCGCAAAATATTTTAGGGCAGTCTATTAGTTAGTTACCAAGACTAACTCAGGAGATCACACACGAGAGAGGATCAGTTTCCTTATTAATCTTGTGTTTGTTTTCCTTTTTTGTTGTAAATATTGAGGTGCTTAATAACTTAGCTAGTTAATCAAGTTTTGCATCTAGGATCTTGCCAACATATATTAGGAGAGAAACCTGGTCGGCAC
>JAGDQP010056389.1:0-12951 GCA_022664845.1 Lepisma saccharinum
TCCAACTACTGTTAGAATTATAATAACGGCATGCTTTTGCTGCCATCTATTCGCAATATTTTCATAATTTAAAGCATAATAAGCACAGTTTATTCTAAAATACCGAGTTATATCATAAGTAATGTAGTATGTGCAATGACTGCAGTAATGACGCCATCTGATGAGTGAACAGTGAAGTAGACGGCATGTGTCATAGCTAAGTCATATAGGGCACTTGATTGTGCAACAGTATGTAGAAGGAGAACGGTCTACTCCACGTTTTGGAAGTGTGGCTTGTGTTTGATCATGTCAGTGTAGGAGGACGGGAGGACCACATACAGCATGTCACGTTGTACGAATTTCATCATGTACATCCACACACGAAACATCAATGCTGTATATGGTCAGGGTGCTGTGGATGTGCGAAGGTGCCAGAGGTGGTTCCAGAGGTTTCAATCTGGGAACACTAGCCTCACCAGCCACGAGAAGGGAAACCTATATAGCTGGACAACGACGCTCTGCGAGCAGCGGTGGATGCAAATCCAATGCAAACTCCAGAAGAATTGGCCAGCGAACTCCATGTCACTCATACTACCGTTCATCGTCATCTACAGAACCTTGGGCACGTGTCGAAACTCGGCCAATGGGTACCCCATGCGTTAACTCCTCAAAAGAAGCAGCAGCGAGTTGACATCCGCAGTTCCCTGCTCACCCGTCACAGATATAAGACATTTCTGGACAGAATGGGGAAGAAACGTGTGTTCTCCATCATAACATTACACGCAAACGGCAGTGGGTACCTAAATGGGGGGGGGGGGAGTGTAGGAACTGTGATAGAACAGGATCTTTACCCCTGCAAAGTGATGTTGAGTGTTTGGTGGGATATCCGTGGGATAATCCATTTTGATCTCTTGGCACGTAACCAAACCAAACCATCAATGCAAATGTCTAATGTCAGCAGTTTGAGCACCTACGGACTGCATTGTTGGAGAAATATCCTGCTCTGGTTAATCGCAAGGGTGTGTTCATCCATGGTGATAACGCGCGCCCACACACGGCAAGAAGGACGGGTGCTAAGATGAAGGAATGAGTATGGGAGAAACTCCCCCACCCGGCGTTTTCACCAGATTTTGCACCAAGAGTCTATTGTCTTTTTCGCAGCCTGCAAAATCACCTTTCCGGGAAAACAATGCAAAATGAGGATGACGTGCGACGAACAATGACCAAGGTCTTTGCCTCCAAAACCAGTGACTTCTTTCAGCGGAAGATTGAACAACTGGTTTACAGGCATAGTGTTAGGGAGTCCGATGAAGACTATATTCTTGACTAACGGTAGTGTTCCAGATAAGTTATCGTCCTTTACCTCACAGTGAAAAAATACGACATTACTTATGGGATAAGTGATATGTCTTGCAACTTTCTTTTATTAATATATTACCATACCTTCCAGTGATAAAATCTGGCAACTGCAATAGAAATTAACTTTTTGAGGTAGCAAAATATGCCAAACGTATCAACTTGTGCCAAATGAATTATCAATAAGTGCGACTTAACTCATATAATTTCAGAATACCCGTCTCAATTTGTCATGTCAGAACTGCAGAAAACTAATGTATTGCATCATGAAACTCAAAAACTAAAAAATACGACAAATCTAATTTTACCATTTCACTAAACAGATATGCTAGTGAAGCATTTGAAAAGGAGATGGCATCATTCGATTTTTTCTTTACTTACTTACATACTTGTTATTTCCGAATAGTGTGGCCGGAAGGGAGGAGCTCAGAGATACCGTCAGACACTCCCCCCTCTCAAATTCTCGAGAGCATTCTACAACTTTAAAACTTTTATGATCACAAATCGATAGAAAACTCTCAAAACTCCACTTACACCTTCTTAACTTTGACTTTACAGTCCCAAACTTAAAATCCTGGCGCAGTCTCTGGAGGGGCTTGATGAGATGGTGGGAAGATATAATTCAGTAACCAATGTGAGATAGATAGTAGCAACCTTGCCATTAGCTGTTTCTGAACTGGTAGACTTATCGCCAAGCTTTCCACCTCGTACACATCGTAGCTCAGTGGATGAGCGTTGGTGCAGCATTCGAAAGCTCGTATTTTCGATCCCAACGCCCGACAATCCTGACTGAGATTTTTCAGAGTTTTCCTCAGTCGCACCAGGCAAATGCCGGGATGACACCTTCAAAATAGGCCCTGGCCATCACCTTCCAGAATCCTTTCTCCTCCAATATCTCGTCCTGAGCCTTATTGCCTAAATACCATAAATGAAATTCAAATTCCACCTTCTAAACAAAAATACCTGAGAGGAATGTAGATAATTATTTTTCTGTATACTATATGTAAGTAGTATATCGTGTACAGTAAACTGTAAATATCTTTTTAATTAAGAATATTTAGCAACATTTCAAATTGTCAAAACCAACATAAACAGTATCAGTTTTTGAATGGAGCGCGCTAAGGATGGTCATACCTGCACAGAATAACTAAAGAAGAGTTACCTTATTTCCACAAACGTCATATGATCCATCTTCTGTAAGGAATTACAAAAAAAGACCTAATAATCTTTTTATATATTTTGGTATGCATATTTGATAGGTTCCACCAAATAAGTAAATTTTACAGGAGAAATCTATTGCTTCCTATGAGTGTAGGAGTGTTGAAACTAAAAATGTAACAAGGTTGGGAGTGATGTAAGTCTCAAATATGAGTGAAGGAGCTAAAAGTACCCGGGACTATTTGGCAACTTTGGTGTTCGGCCAGAGCACATAATGTGTGTTAAAGTGGATGCGCATCAAGTTTAATAATATTCTAACCCATCTTTGCTCACTCGACATTGAGTCCGTGAGTTTTGAAGAAAATGCGTGTCATTCCTCCATGTGCCGCCATGTTTGCATATAATGAACAACTCTAGTATGTATTAAATGAAATAATAATGGCAAATGCCTTTTCTTAATACTTTTCGGATTGCTGATTGTCGTAATTTGTTTTTTGAATTGTCTATCTCAATTATTTGCAAGGGAATCATTCGTATAGAGTTTACACACAGCTCAATAGCTGGCGGAAACTGAAGTACGGAAAGTAAAATTTATCCACATATTTTGATAGTTGTTCAGCCAAAAAAGTAAGATAATTTTTAAAATGTGTGCAAGAAGTAAATTTTTATAGTATCCAAGAGATTTTTCAGACCTGTTGGCGTAATTTTCATCTAAAACTGTAACCACTATGCGTATTTTCATCTCACAGTATCTGGTTAAAGCGCTGATACCCTCTTAGGGAAAATGGGAAATAGGCCATTTCATATTGAGTTTGCCAATCCCCACTGCAATAAAGTTTCAAATATTGACTACTTCTTTTCTTTTCTCCAGATATTTTCTAACATATGAATGCAGTAATTAAAATGAGTAAAGGATAGAAATTAATCAAATCAAAGGAAAACTTTTAGCATTTGTATAGTCTTGCCCTGTGCAACCAGAAGACAGACCATTTTCAACGACAGACTTGTCTTGTAAGGTTCCATATTGAGGCAGGTAAAAGATGAATATTGAATAATCCCATATTAATATACAAACTTGTGCAAACAAGATCATGCTCGGGGGCAATATGATTTTAATACCGACTCTCTCATTCTCTATCTATTTCTCTCGTTATCAGCGTCTCTTTCCTCTTCCTTCCTTTCGCCTATTTACCTCTAACACAAACTTGGTCTACAATCACCTAACGAGAGGGTCGGGTCGATAACAAAGAAAAAGGTTAAACATTTCCATTGTAACAGAGGTAGAGTGGTAGTGTTTCACCCCACTCATGTGACCAACCCCACTCTATACTCTGTATATATACACATTACGTACTGTTTCCATGACAACTCCCCATTTCTAGATAGAGAGAGTTTCAGCATTTACCCTCACCTTTTCTCCCTCCGGTAAATCTTGTATTGAAAGGAATCAGGGGGAAAAGGGAAGGAATAGTAATGTAAAATATAAGATAAAAAGGGAACAAACCACGTTCGCTTTCACCCTTCTCAAAGTAACGTTGCCAACTGGCCTCGCTTTATGGAAACAATCCTGTATCTTAAAATGGTGTCATTGAACTTTAACTGACATGCGAATCAATTAAATAACTAATCTTTTCAATTAATGGTATTTATTTTCCAACTATCTTTGGAAAAATCTAAGATCGTAATACTCAATACGCTTATTCATAAGATGCACCATGTGATCAAAAGAATCCGGAGACCCCGCAAAACATGTGTTTATCATAGAGGGCGACCCAGTACTGCCAGGAATTCATACTGCATCAGAATCTACTCCAAGCTCTATGACTTTTTGGCGCTAGGTGCTAAATCTTGGTTTTCATGGCCAAGCAGCTCCTCATAAGCCACACTTCACACTATAAAATGTTAAACGTCGCCTCACGTCGTATACGGAGTTTCAAAACTGGACCATAGAACAGTGGAAAACCGTTGGGTGGAGTGACAAATCACGATATACAATGTGGCGATCCGATGGTAGAGTATGGGCGTGGCGAATGCCTGGTGAACGACATCTACCAGCCTATATAGTGCTGTATGTGAAATTCGGTGGATACTTTTGATCACATAGTGTGGAAAGCTGGATAGTTACAACGTATAAGAGCAAAGTTATCGAAACTTTATTGAAACTACACATTAATTTAATTGATAACATCGTACGAACAAACACCGGGATGTTAAAAATTTTAATCAGTTGAGCTAAAGTGAACATGTGTTGCTTGCGAATAAAGTCCGTCGAACCCGAGCGCTCAAGAAAGGAAGAAGCTGGTGGGGTCACCGACTTTGGCGTGTAAAGGGATTTTCTATGAACTGTTGCGCATGTCAGAAGAAAGTGGAGCTCAGTTTGGAGCGAAATATGCAAATCACTGGTAGTGAGAGGAGATAAAGGACATAGTTACGAAAGCGTCTGCCATTTTGTACCATAGTAATAAGAGCACATAAACTGTTTCGAGATTGCATGAGAATTAGCAAAGAACCTGACATTAGTGTGCAAATGACATTATCAGCGTGTAGTGAAATAATTGGTACATAGCACAACTTATAAGGATAAGAAACTGACGTTCAAGTCTTGAGATGATGGCGATAATATGAAAACAGGCTATGGCCACTTGGGGAAGATGTATTATCTTAAGCATAATTCTAACACAAAATTAAAAAGGATGAAAACAAAGCTGAACAAGAAGTCGAATATTAATACGTTAATGTGAGGATTGCATGCGTTTACCATTACATGTCGACAAGGGCATCCATCAGGGGTATAAAGGGGGCGCTCGCCCCGTCTAGCCAGAGAAAATTATACCTTGAATGATAGAAGACAACATGTTTTTTATTTGCTGTTTCTATTTTTTATTTTAATTTTATTTATTGTCAACATAACAGGCTTTATAGACCAGTGTCGATATTTACAATGCCCATTTACAGACTTTTCTATTACAATGTCTCTGTATGTTTTGGAAGATATATCACATAATATAACCAATTCGATGCAAGTTCTACACATTTCATTGTCGGTAGTACATATTCTCCAGATTGGTGACTTCGTTATTATATTTGCCCTTGTCCTTTTGCAGTGGAAGAAAGCAGTGTTGTCTACGTGAGCTATTAATGAAGAGAAACAAAAGTATAACAATTTTGAATTATTTTCCTCAGAAATAACAGATCCGAAATGCTACGCCTTTGCTCTAACGAAAATATGCATAGTACACTTTCTCTAATGTAGAAACGTTTCCTTCACACCCTTATTACAAATCCTAGCATTCTAAAAGCTTCATTTGTAATATTTGTTATGTGGCTGTTAACTGTTAATTTCATATCAAACGTGACACAAAGATCTTTAACTACGTCGTGCCTACTTAATGCATACTTATGAATTTAATAATTAAATCGATACATCGTTTTATTTCTACTGAATGATAAAACTTCTTATTGACTGAAAGTTGATTGATATCACACCAGTTAGTCAAGTTGTCTAAACTATGCTTTAGTTTTATGACATCTTTCATTGAATTAATTTTAGCATATATTTTGAGGTCATCCGCAAATTGCACATTTTCATTATCCGGTATGAATTCCGGTAGGTCATTAGTGAACAAGAGGAATAACAACTATCCAAACTTCGAGTCTTGCTGGATTCCTGACAGTGCTATGTATTCATCAGATTTGTATTCCTTAAATAGAACAGGCTGTTTGCGATTCGTTAGATAAGAGCACGTGAACCTAATCAGGGATGGAGAGAAGTGATAGTGATTTAATTTACCTAGTAATACATTGTGATCAACTCTGTCAAACGCCTTTTCAAAGTCAATATAAATCACATCGACTTGCTTTCCTTCGTCCAACGAGTTTGTAATAAAATCTTTAACTATTGCAAGATTCGTTACCGTAGATTTTTGTGAAACAAAGGCATGTTGTTTAGTTGAGATAACTGGCTTCCCATCATTAATAATTCGTTGATATACAATCTGTTTAAAGACTTTTGCAAAGACTGGTAAGATTGCTATAGGCATGTGGTTGGTAACTTCTCGTCTGTTGTTTGTTTCAAGTATAGAACAAACTAAAGCAGATTTCCATTTGTTAGGGAAAATACGCGTTTTCAGTGTCAAGTTGAACACGATCAATAGGATATATTTAAATATATCCTTTGACTATGTAAGAGGGTATACCATCAGATTCAACTGTCATTTTGTACTTTATATTCTTGATAACCTTTTCTAATACATTCAAATGTATTTGGTCAACAGACAGTAGTATTACAATTTCTTCGTAACCCCTAGAATTACTATCAAAATTACTGAACGGTTGAGACGAGGAGAGAAATACTGATTGGAAATACTCTGCAAACGTATTAGCTATTTCTTCACTGTTACACAAATCCGGACCTTCAAATTTTAATATATTTGGGGGAAGATATTTTGTTTTTAATAAATTTCCACCACAGTTGACCTGGATCATTATTGATAATATTTTCAGAATTTGATATAAATGTTTTATAGGCTATTTTTATGTCTTTTATGACATCCCCACGTAATCGAACAAATCCTGATAGTAGGGTCTTGAATTTTCAATTTTCTTTGTAGACGTTCATAACAACCTTGAGTTTCCTCATAATGTCTTTAGTAAACCAGCACGGATACTTTGGGGCAGAGTTTCTTTGCAGGCAACACATTTGACAAATATTTCATAAAGTTTACTGTATCATTAACATTATAAACTCTTTTAAGCATTCGCAGTCAACGTCCAGTATTTTTAAGTTAGGTTTGGTGTACTTCATTACATGGTTCTTTTTGCGCCCTTAATTAGTAAATGCTGTCGTGATAAACCTGCTGAAAACTTTTAACAAATCATACAAGAACTATCACTTGATCCTTGTCCCCCTCTGGAAATCACAACACGGACACCCTTATCTGTCGACAATTACATATCAGAAAATCTGCAAAAGTTTAAGTAGAGCATCATACTGCGATGCACTTGTATATAACAATAATTGTAATCTATCACATTCCGAAGTACACACGTTATTACAAACACGTACATTCACTGTTTCTTTTAGGTATGTTTTCAGCCGCTCCTCCCAAAAGAACAAGTCCCAATACTTGTATTACTTACACATATACTGAAATACGTATATAATAGCACATTTTATAAATATTGTTCGTTATTTTTGGATATTCACTAAGGAAGTACGACATATTGTTAAGTAACATTATTGTTATGTTATATTTTAGTACATTGGAGTCAATATACATTATTTATAATATTTGTTAGCCCCCCTCTCATGAGCCCCGAATGAAATCTTCTGAAAGAAACACTGCATACACGAACCATTGGCAAGTCAACATTTACAGTTATATAAGAAATTCAAAGTTTGGTGGCTCCAATATTGACAAGAAAAGTATTGAAAACAATTAGTTTCTGCTATATCATAACCATGTCTCCAACATAGCACAATTGCTATCTCACTCACCTGCTGTGACAAAAGAATGAACTTCTGATGATAAACTGCTCTTGTACGGGACATTTTGGAGCTCTGTCACATGTTTCGAAGACACCTCTAAACAATCGAAGGCTTCTCTCCTGGTACATCAACCAACATCTTTTGATGATTCATTATGTGGGAAGTTCTACCTTCCCACGGAAACGATTTTTAAGTTCGATATATGAAATTCAATATCGAAGTTCGATAGTTTATAATATCGATATTTTACGATATATCGAACTTAAAAATCGAACCTTAATATAAAATCAAACTATCAAACTAAAATATTGAAGTAAATATTGAATCGAAAATATAAAAAACTAAAACATACAATTGAAATATCGATATATCGAAAATCAGCAAGTTTCAATATTGAAGATTCGATTCGATTCGATATATTAAACATTCGAAAACCCTTACTTCTGAGAGCTTTATCAGTTTCTAAGGTTTGTTAGTTCTCATACTTTGTTGGCTTGCGCAGTGAATAGAGAATATTGCCCCAATGCGTGTCTTCTCCCAAATGACCCTATATTAAAATTGACTATTATAGATCTTACATATTACATAGAGAGCAGAGAGAGTGAAAGAGGGAAAAGAGAGAGATATATAAAGAAAGAAAGAATTGAGATACAAAAAATGTTAAATAGAATCCATTATTGTGATCCGTAGTGAATTTTTCTTAGTTTCTAAAGATGGCAACACTAGCGTTCAACGCCAACCCTATTTGCTCAATACGTGGAATGGAGCAGTCTATAGACAAAGGTAAAAGTGGGCTGAAAAAAAAGTTTGGAAAAACACAGGAAACTGTAAGGAAACGTAAAAGAAATCTTAAAACGAAAAAAATAAAAGAACAGATGACTTGAGAGACCTTTGCTTTGCTTCCTTCAATAAAAATAAAGGGGATGGGAAGGAAGAAAATATATAGAAAAAAATGTCGTTTCTGTTGACCAACAATATTTCAGAGTTTCCAACCAACAAAAGTAGAATATTGGGAGTAAGGTGGTAATATATATATGCAAATCTCTTAAGACACTAAGTGAGGTAAACCATGGTAATTTCGTGACATTTTCAGGTTTTCCTACATTTTGCCTTTAAAACACCTATTACAATACTTGTAAATAAGTCATTAAAAAGTACTCAGATTAGTACACTGATTACAGCCTAGAAGAAATTGCTAATATCATCTTTGCAAGAATTATGTACTATTGTTACTGTGAATCATTGATTATTCTGTGATAACATTGGCAGTTTCGTGAGTATTTAAATATTTGTCACGTCTATGTATTAATCAAAAACTTGTAGCCAACTTGATTTGTTTTGATGTCGCATTAATTCATAATAGTGCCCGTAGGCTACTAAGTGGAATCCAAAAATGTGCGGGATAAGGTAGGGGAAAGGATTCGGTAGAGAGTAGACCATGACCTACGTTGAAGGTACCATGCCTTCATTTGTCTGGTGTGACTGGGGAAACCTAACTCCGGATGGTCGGTATCGTACCTTGGATCTCCCGAATGTAAAAACAAACTGTCTACCTACTGAACTAATGCTGTTCGGAAGTTTGTGGTACGAGATTCTACAAGATAACTAGGTTATTTCGTGATACCTTGTTTAATTCGTGATATGTCATAGGATATAAAGAGTGGCAGGAAGCTGTATATCTGTCATACAACTAATTCACTAAAACTACATTACAAGCACACGCGAGTCACCGTGCTCAGAATAAATGTTTAAACTTACACATGCTATGAGCTGCTCATCATCGTCATTGGAAAGCTAAGAATGACACTCCAGTTGTTAAGATCATTTCCACATTACTTACCATAGCATATGTTTTAAAATGTTTACCATGATCACCCTCATGCGCAACAATACATAATTTTTACCTTGCTCTGCTATTTGTCTCTGTTTGGCTAGCTTCTTTACTTCATTGTTCCACGCCCTTCGCATCTTCACTTTTCTACGACCCCTACACAAAAACAACTTTCTGATGTGTCGCACTCACCAGGTGTTTTGGGGTTGAGTGGAGATCGGTGTTTGCAAATATATGATTAATATGAAAAGGTTGGATGGGGTTCGTCACATTGACTGCATTTGCGTGGGTGGTTGTTAACTGTTGGTGCATTCTTTAGCGTTGTATTATCCGACTAAGTGATTGTTGTAAGGCTGGTAACCCTCGCATCTCAAGGGTATCGGTAGTGATGTACGGGATAGTTCAACCGTATATCGCCTTTTATAGATGCATTCTCCATGTTTGAGATGGTCATTGATTGTCTGTTCGTCGGATGTCACTACTTGGATCGTGTAGCTGGAAGTACCTTCCTTTGTTATGATACGAAGACATTTATTGATGGTATGTCCCTCGGTTAATAGCTCAGTTGCTGCTTCGTCATCGGTGATTTGTGGATCTACATCGCGTATGACAACTGATAATATAGGAGACCAGGGTGGAGGTGGTGCTTGACGTACAGTTCTGGTTTCAATTCTGAGGAGTTTAGCAGTGAACACAAAGATCTCGAAGCTGTATTTGTTTCTGATGGTTGAAGACGATTAGTCACAGGAGATTTGATTATTATACCCGTGCGTGTTGGTACTATTTCATAGATGTTTTTTCGGGAGATATTTGACTAGTTGGTGTAGAAGTTGTTTCGATGTTTAAATTTGCTATCAAAATTTGTCAACAGAAATGAATATAACGAAGATTTTTTTTAGATTCGAACCAGGCGTTGTTTGTTCAGACTCAGAGACTCCCACTTGATTGTCAGAATCTTGATCAGATATACCCAAGGTGTGTGTCTTCTTGTTTAGTGGAGATCCGGGGCTCCCTGAATGACGTAATGCTGGAGAGTGAGATCGAAGTCTAGTGCTGGTTATTTGACCAGACTTGTTCTTGCGGCTGGATGACATAGGGCTGAGTGAAGTTGAAGAAGGGCGTTGAACTACAGGTGGTAGTGAATGTTTTCCAGGTTTAGGTATGACTCGTGTCGGGAGAGTTTACAATGAGGATGAAGATGATCAGTCTCTGTAAATGACTACTGCGATATCTTGACCTCCGACACTGAAAAAGTGCCGTAAATCCTAATGGAATAGTATACGTGTTGTTCTTGCTTGTACTTGTGCTATACAATGTCCTCGGTAACACGCTAATGTGTCTCAGTTAGGATAGATAGAAGTTATGAATTTTTTAAAAAATAATTTGCACCCCTTTGCTTCTCAACCCCTCAATATCATAACCAAAAAGTTTTTTTAGGTTTATCTGATGATAAATATGAAAAGATATTTACGATGAAACTGTCAATTGTAATATTTATAATAATAAATATGAAATTAAATAAAAATATTGAATTGATCCTTACATTAGATTTGATAAATTATTCTTACCACGGATGATTTAAGAATTACGTAGATAGCAGCTATTTTCAGTTGGAAATGAACAAATAACGATGAAGTATCTTTTCCTATTTTATTCTTTCTTCTATTTACAACTATCCTGGTAAAATTTAACTCGTTTAGTTCCATATTTTAGTACTTACTTTACTATAGCTGTTAGTGCTGCCATCTTTCACACAAAATGTGAACTAAACCAATGTTCTCTCACTATAAATCCAACAGATATCCATCTGCAAATAGAGTTTTGAAACAATATGCAGTTCTGGGCGATGCTTTCTAATTTATTCAGTATATTTTGTTTCAATAAAGTTTCAAGTGTAGGATATTTGAAACAATGTGTTTTGTATAGTTCTTAAATTTGATTTTATTAATGGCCTTTAGGTATTTGTGGCTCAAAAAATTAATCCTAGGTCAATTTAAGAAAATGCTTTTAAAACATTTCGAAAATATTTTTTTGTATTATAGCCTATACCTAGGAAATATGCTATATTTCTCAAGTATACTCTTTAAAACATTTTAAAATAGTCTTACTATGGCTTCGTTGTATGAATGAATGTATTAGGAGCTATAGCATACAAGATTCAGAACATATTTTAGATTATGTTTTAAAAATACATAAATAATGTATATAGCAATTGTTTTTAAAATTCAGTGAAAAAAAGCTTGTGTGGAATGTTGCAAGCAATTCTTATCATGATCTATTCTGATCAACCAACTGATCAGATCAGATCTAACTGATTTATCAGTCATATCTAGTGGTGAACGTGGCTAATTATGGACCAGTACTGAGGAGACGGAGCATACTCGAACGTAATTATTCCTGGTTGAGAGTTTTCTTTGATTTCTTCTGTCCCATTAAGCAAATGCTGGGATGATGCTTTGCAGTAAGGTGAGGTGCGTTACTTTCTGTTTCTCTGTACTAAGAACAGGGTTGGCGGAAGATATATGAAGACTAACTGGTGTCTCTGAAGCTGGAAAGCTATTTTAATTAAAGGTTTAATAGTATGGTTTTTAAAGCTAGTTTATTGTAACGAATTTCCATATAGAATTTCTCTGCAGAGTCAACTTCGAACTTCAAAGGAATGTTTTGTAGATAGCTTCGCCAATTACAGTAAACGGAATAAGGTCGCACAAGTGACAAGACATGACTAGTCGAAAAATAATGAGATATTCTTCTAGAGAAAATAACATAGTATCAGTCCTTCCAGTTAGGTTTGAGTTCAATGTTACATATTCTACGCGTTTCTGTTCTAATCATTATGTTCATTAGCCAATTTATACGACCACAATGTTAGTCGTAAGTCGTCATCCCTGCTTGTTGAACTAAGATAGGTCTGCCGAATGAACAAGAAAATCCTTTCTTTTTATTACGTATTTAACTGATGTTCAAGTTTTATCAGCTATCGAAAGTGACACTATATATTGAGAAAAATACCCCAAAATACAAAGTATCTGGCTCTTTTGTTAGCTTAGAAGATGCAGGAAATGTTATCTGAAAGTTAAGAACAACATTCTAAAGTTTAATGTAAAACTGTAACGTTTTTCATAGTTTAAATTTTAAT
>JAGDQP010056390.1:0-12951 GCA_022664845.1 Lepisma saccharinum
AAAAAACTTCTAGATCTACCTCAGCCTGTAGGCCTACCGAAAGGGATTTTTTAAATTCAGAAACATAACGTTTGGTCTATGTGAATTTAACAAAGAAACAGAGTAGCCTAAAAGAGAATTTGGTAGATAAACAAGAACAAAAAATTTCATTAATAAAGTATAAAACTTTTTCTTCTGTTGGAATTCTTATTTCTCTCATTTTCTAAAACGTTTTGTGGACTTCCCTCTTTGTTTCGTTTGTCTTCTGCTTTCCGCTCTCTACATGGTATTTTTATGCGTAAGTCAGGGTCAAATTCGATTTAAGCTTACATTTATATAAAAAAAGCTTAAGAATGCCTGACATGCAACTGAATTATTTAATATAACATCTCTCTTCTGTCGCATTTTGGTTGTATTCCCAAGTGACTTGACTTCTTGCTAGAACGCTCGTTAGAAGAATTCAGAATGAAATAACAAACGGTTTATGAAGTTAATATTTTACATGGTAACCAAAAATGTCCTTGCCGTTTTTGATAGTTAGAAACAGCAAAGTATACAGAAAACGTCACTTAGTCCTCAAAGTAATCCCTATCGGCATCCAGCACCTTTTGCTAAACCAACCAGCCAAATGCCGAGCCCGACCAACTAGTAGTCAGGAACTAGTCTGGGGAAGGTCGGCGAGATCCATATGTTTCCTTTGGTCGTCGGGCCATCTTGCGGGCCGCCGTCGGGGTCGGCATAGCGGTGTAACCCCGCGCCAAACTCACCTGCCGACGTCGGCTCCTCGTCGGGACTTTTCAAAACCCGACGTGGGCCCACCCATCCGCCCCACCTTCGTCGACCAAATAGCGACGTCGGGCCTACGTCAACTGGCTTGCTGTTTAACGCTTCGGCAGCTGCGCAATGTCCTGGCGGTAAAACTGGGTGATATTGATTTGTTGAATGCAAGGAAGACCCTGAGTACCTTCCGCAAGTCTGCCTCATTAGCGCTAGATTTCGCATGAAGCTAGTTTTTCAGGGAATGAAGACGTGTTGATGCAAGATCCGGGTAGTACGTTGGATGGTAGATTGTCTTGCAGTCAAATCGCTGTATGGTATTCCTCTGTACCCGCCCCACATGCGATCTGGCATTGTCAGCAAGGAATACTACACCCTTTCTATTCATCAATGTGCCTGCTGCTCTTTCCGCTGTAGAGCCTGTTGAACACGTTCCAACTGTTACGAGTAGAGGTCCGTAGTGGGTGTATTTGTGTGCATAGAGCACAAACAATTTGAAAATAGTATAACTAAGACAAAAATCCTATTACGAAAGCAGGAATTACGAACGTGTTGGTTACTAACATAACAGTTACCACAGTGGTGCACTCTTGTAACGATTCGTGTATTACGCCCAGCACATGAATTCTTGAACGGTTACAAGGTACACAAGATTGATTATAAAGTACAAAGGAGAAGGTGGGTGCGTACAAATGGGCAAATATTTAGCTGATGAATTATCAATTGCAAGATTAGAAACAGGGTAAGGACAGGTAGATCTGGCTACGTGGCTGAATGTCCGTCCTTCAGTGATCAGCAGGCTGTGAAACACGTTACAGTGAACACAAAATACCTTGCGGAGATACAATGGAGACGGACCGCGTGTAACTTCGGTCATTGATGACAGACCTCCCAAGAAACAGATATAGTATGAATTTTAGTGTCCATTTTTTGTTTGTTTTGTAGTGTTTAATTATTTATATAATATAAATTTTATGTAGAATGTTTAAATGGTTGAGTGGAAGAAAAGGTTATGCCTTAACTCCCCCATTTAAAATAAGAATAAATGAAATGAAATGAAACAGAACCCGGTAATCAACCAAACTGCATGCAGACTGTTTTGCTAACACCGTACGACCACTATTAACAAATAAGTTCACAGACGAGTATACATGTGGACTTATACTACTAGAAGACCAGTCTCGAGTGCAGTTGCAATCAGTACTTGACGGTGAACGAGTCATATTTTTTTTCTGGACAGGGATTCTTGACGAATACTAATGTGACGAAAATCAGGGACACATAACAGGTGTTCTTGTTTGCTTAGAGTGGCATCTCTCTTTTGTGCAATTGACCAACATGTAGGCTAGGTCCATAATATCTAGATATATTCTTTTCTGGAAAAACATCCCACTTGTCTCTCGATTCGTTGTTTTGTGTCACCATATGACGTACATCAAATTACTTAGTTACAAATAACATATGTCCACCAGTATTTCTTGATCTTCACTGTCATCTTTGATGATCATTTCTTCCTTAATGTATGATGAATATTGTAATATGAAATACAAGGAAAATGATATGTTAGTAGCATTTTAGCTTTCATTGCAAATAGATTGAAAAATTCTTGATCCCGGGTTTGTCTCTCGTGTACCAAATAAACACCGATGGACGGAGAAACTGAGAGCTCAATGCCTGACACCACACAACATGTTAAAATTATGTAAAGGAATGAATATAGTTCATGGCAGAATAACTGAATCATTGATTGAAGGGATTAATCAATTTATTACATAACGAAAACTGTTGAATAGCAATACATGAAAAATAGAAATAATACTCCTACAGTATATATGGATGAATGAATTAATCTTTTATTTATATATAAGGACATAATGTATGCTCAAAATGTGCATAAGCTTCTCATAAAATTAAGTCTGATTTTTTATTTGAATTTTTTATTGACGACTTTTTGACATATATGGCTCAGGCCGAGATAGAGGAAGGGAAGAATTTGGGAAGGTGTCGGTCAGGGCCTATGTTGAAGGTGCCATCTCGGAATTTGCCTCGTGTGACTGAGAAAAACCCTGGAAAACCTCAATCACGATGATCGGTCGCTGGGATTGAACCTACGATCTCCCGAATGCTACCCCAACGCTCTACCACTGAACTAGGACGGCACGGTAAAATTAAGTCTGAGTAAAGCGTTGTGAAGGTATTTTAACAAACACTTGATAAAATTCCACACACTTCTTTTGTATATCACGTATACTTCTTGTACATGACAATTAGAGATTTTCCCAAGTGAATGTATCTTTTTTATAGTGCCTTGAAGCCTCAAGTTACAATAATCTTAATCAAGCTTTATTATCAATAGTGCAAAGCTGTAAAAAGACCACCGCTAGCACTTTACACTACTAGATCGCCATTCAAGTAGCACAAATGTTCACTAAATGTTTATTCTACCAACATTCAACATTTAATGATACTTCATAACATATCATAAAGGCTAAATTTAGATTGAACGATCTTGTATTTTGTCTAAATTTCACGTTAACTCTAAGTTAATAAATGTTCTAGACTATAATAAACACTAGATTTAGATTACATAAATATTTATTCAACATTAACCTTTACTCTAACTAACCAAACTTTATAACGTATAATAAATGCTAAATTTAGATTAAACAAACGTTAATTTTACCTAAATTTAACGATAACTCTGAGTAATAAAACTGTATAATGTACATCAAATTTAAATTTAATTTGTTTGACATAAATTTTTAAAACGTTAAAACGTATAATAAACGTTTAGTTGAGTACACATCTCCTCAACTATGTGCTGTTAGGGTAGAAATTCTAGGGGGTTCCAATTGTAGTATTGTCGTTTGGGGCTACTTCTTGAAACTGGCAACGTAAAACTTGTGCTTGTTCTTGAGTAAAGAGGAATTATATACGTTATGACAGTTTCATCCTTGTTGAATTCTTTCATAAATTATTAAAGAATAAAAAGTAAACAGACAGAAGCGAGAAAAGAATTTGCAAAAAAATAAGAGGAAAAACAAGAAAAAAGCAGAAATCAAGAAAAAGTAGATCCGTGATTTTCTCTCTTCTGAAGCAACATTGAAAGCAATATTTTAGACGTCGTAAAATAATCGTTTATCACAAATTACGTAATATTTCACGCAGCCACTGATGCGTTATATTCTTGATTTAAAAAATCGTTTTTTCTTTCGAGTTTTTTCTTCATTCATTCACAGCACTCTACTCTTCTGGTTTTAATAATACTTCCTTGTAGAAAAGTGCTCAGCAAACTTAGAAAGTTCATTACTTTTTTCTTGTTCTCTCATTTTTTGAGAGTTCCTTTTTTAAATTCTTAAAGAAACTTTGTCTGTCATAATAGCCTTCTTCCGTAGTCCTCCATACTTTAGCGTGACAAGATGTAGGTGGAATTTCCCTGCAGGGTTGCCAGATATTTCGCTTTTATTGAACACTTCCAGATAAACGTACCTTTTGTATAATTTGTTGAAGTTATACAGGCTGAACAGAAAGCTGCGGCTTGGACCCGTTACACGTCTGAGGGACGGCATACCTCGGTGACAACGAAACGGATTGGAACATCCAAGGGATCAGTTTAGGTAATGATCAAGCTTTTGTAATGTCATACTGACGAAAACTCTGGGAAATCTTATTCAAGATTTCTGACAGCAGGATTCGCATCTGCGTGCCTAACAATTACTGCCTTGAAAACTATGGCCTTAACCACTGAGCGACGGGAACCGATTGAATAAACTTATAAGTTTCAAATGTAGATAATTATGTTGAATATCTTTAGTTTTCGCTGTTTGTTTCCATTTAATATCCATTAATTTGAAGTACACTTATTAGTGTTTCGCAATAAACTTTTAATTATAAAAACACATGAATGATTGAACATAAATCTTAAGATATTTTGCTCTTCGGAAGAAACAAATTGTTGCTCCGACCTAAGGAACATGCGTTGATCATTGCATTCATTAAAGTCGTGTCAATATAGATGCTCAATCAAATTATTTGGATTAGTCTTGAACATTATAATGGTGCCTAAAATTTGAAAGACTTGTTGTTTCTCTTATATTTTGTCGTTTAAACTGTTTCATTCTTTCCCCTTCCTTCTGTTTACTACCTAGATTGTTTTCAACAAGACCTCGTGGAGTAGTTTGTACACCTCTCTATACTTTCGTTTTGGATAAGATAAAATTAATTTTATGGGCGGTAACAGCACTATGGCTTACGTCCGTCCCGTGTACGCTATGACATTTTGGACTTCATCATGACTAAAATATAAGTTTTCACTTTTCTTAATGCTAAGTTGAGACTTTATTACAATTCAGAACCAGATATAAAGCCATGTAATGACCAAAACCCATCCTGAGACCGGATGGTGATGTCTGTTGGATAGCACATTTTTTGGACATAGGGAGTTCATTTGAGATACCACTTTCGGAATCTCCCTGATGAGGCTGCGGAAAATCTCAGCCAGTGTAACCAACGTGACCTGAATCCGTAGTTAGTCGTTTTTGGTCATAATTTTATTTCGGAGCTTAATACATTTGAAGTTTTTCTTTTATATATAGATTTCGACGCCCCGATTTGGCGCACCCCAGCTTTGGCAACCAAGTGAGGTGCCTCACCCTCACCAAGGCACTGATGTTAGGTTTTCTAGTTCGGCAACAGTGCAATCATATCTTTAATGAAGATGAGAGCTCTGTCCTAACGTTTTTGTAATATATGTACATCGAAAAACTACATTTTCCAAATTCATCGAGAGGCACAAAAAAGCTAAACGAGCCGAGCTCTGATGTTTCGTTAATATAAAGTTTAGAATAAATAGTTTCAGAGCATAAAATATTTAGCTGCCACTAGCTGCAACCTTCTACTTAAAACCTCCCCAAATGTAATAAACACGTTGCGCGCATAAATACTTGGTGATGATACATATAGAATCCGCGCCTTTCTAAATAAAAGAGGATAGCGGAGAATTGAAGGACTGGTTAACAGTAGTAACGGTGTAGTGAAATGGGGTGGGGTGGGAATTAGTGTGCAGGAGCGATGGATTAGACTCATTAGAGGAATGGGGTGGAAATGGGCCCCACGTTCTGACTTCTAAGATCATATAATTTCTTCCATGAGTTCTTACCTACAAAAAGGGACATAAATCTTTCAGAAGTGATGGTTGTGCTTCTGATTACTCCTGACATCTTGAGAACAAATTGGAAAGCTTTCTTCGATTTAGTAATGCGTAACGTGTCTGACATATTATTACAAAAGGTATAAATGATATATTTCCCTAAACATAGGCGCACAGCGTACCTGAAATATTACTACAGCAGGTACAAGTTAGATGTCCATTTCGAAACGGGCTCTTCTGCAAAAATTTTGAAATTGAGATATTTGTATTGGTGAGTACGTTTTATCACTTTCGAATACAATAGTAAGATTTTGCGAATCCAAAAATTTCTTCAAATTCATTTGAATTTCGTGTGATAGTAATTGATAGAAACATAATTAACAGAAAAGGTTGTTTATAATTTTATATTTTCCAATATTATTTTGCAAAAGAAAAAAATTAGTAAACTACTACCTTCTTCAACTATTTATAAGATACTTGCGAATTTTCTCTATCGTTTAAAAATTAGAAGTGCATAACAAGTGTTTGTGTCAATTTACTAACATTTATGGTGCTTGGACAAGGACTCGTTTGGAAATCTTGCGTTTTATTAATAGTGTTGATAATTATTTTTATGTAATGCTTAGAAATTACATTTACTTCAAAAACAAGCAAGCTAGTCTTGATATCATCAGTAATATTTATTTTCACTGCTTCTTTCACTTGTATTACTCCTACGTATACTGAAATACGTATATAATAACACATATTGCTCAAGTTACTTTTGAAGGTAACCAAAGAAGTAAAACATATTGTTAAGGAACATTAGGGACTATTGTTTTATATCTTTAGCACATTAGAGTCAATATGCATTAGAGTACCCAACGAGCCCCACGAATAATATCTTCTGGAAGAAACATTCTTTGCCTTGTACCTGGGGAGACCTCATTGACCCATTTAATTTACATCAAGATAACCGAACTTATGAAGAAATCTCCTGTAATGTAAGCAATCTTCTAAACAGCTGTTTTTAGCGCTTTTGTTAAGGTGAAACATGCTATATCTCCTATACTATGTGAATGTGAAGAAGCACACCTATAATTCCCTGACTAAAATCCGACCAATATTTCCTCAGTGTACAGACTGTATTATTATCGCCGTGTTTTTTTACGGGGGGGAAGGGGGGTTCGTCCGACTTTGCGTCGGTCTTCACAAAAGAACAATAATTGTTCGTTAAGATAAATCAGTAGAGCACCTCGATGATGGTCAGTGACGTTGTCGCAGTAACTATGCCGTCTCAAGACTTTTACTCGTGCGTTTGCCTGTAGTCTGATGGTTGAAAAACATGATTCTCCACAATCTAAATATTCACTATCATGCATACTGCATAGGTTATAGCGAGTAAACAGGAAATTCTCCGTCTTGGCTAATGAATCCCCGCGAGTTCCCCAGTTTTCCAAGGGGCTCGGAATGAAGGGGAAGTAGGATATTATGGCCAATAGTAGGAGTCTGCGCTCCCGATTGTGTTCGCGAGAGAGCCTCAACAAAATTCACTTGCCCCGGGCCCCAGATTGCCTGATGCCGCCACTGGAGTGAGTTATTAATATTATCTGTGTTTTTCCTTCCACTTCCATGTACGCTTTCCGCCTCTAGAACACTTACAGATTTACAAAGGGACCGTCAATGAGATCATATTGAAACCTACCTGAAATGTCTTTAAGAGAATCTAGTCCTATAGAGAAGTAATATACAAAAATTAGCTGTCGATATTAACTGCAAGGTACCGAGATAGGGGTTGGATTATTGGGAAATATTAACGTACATTCTGCTAGCACAATTTCAGGGTAGGGTACGATATGATCTCATTGACGGCCTCCTTGTTAGTAGTTATTATTCCAATGCTTCTTCTTGTTACGATATTATAAAAACATTTTGTATGCACAGGAGATATTTGGTACTTCGTCAAAAAAAGACATACACACAATGCGATATTAGGAGAAAGAATTTTGTATGCACAGAAGATATTTGATATTTCCTAAAAAAATGCAATATTAAAATAAATAGTGTGGCCAAGTGTTATATCTGAAAAGAACTATATCATCGAGGAATATTCCATATTTCTGGATTCTTGCGACGACTACTGCTATTTATAAGTATTGTGTTGTCAAAGTCTTAATACCATAGACTGCCATAGGTCTACACAAGTCTGGTCACCATAGCTTCAAACGAGGCAATATCACTAGACTCACATTATAGCTGTTACATCATGTCGACTTCTGTTTAGGTACAGAAGCGATACATCTAGTAGCAAAGTAGTACAAATAATGATTGCTGTAATTAATTCCAGTTTCCGAAAGTAGAAACAATTTGAATAAGATGTGCCTAAGTTTCTAATAATAAAATCAATAAAAAATTTTCGTTTTATCAGTTGACTTGCAAGCTATATGTTTGAGGTATTTCCTATATTATGATTGTACGCAAATTTTATTAATGTAGGAACGAATTTAACAGATTACAATTATCTCAAATATTTTTAAGCTAACAGCTGGCAACCATGAATGCAAATATTGCTTTTTTTTTCAAAGCCAAAGAAAGAAAGGAGAGAAAAACGATGTTGTTTTAGCGTTTCTTAAGATCCTTTCTGTACTTCTTCATGTGAGACAGCGACTTCTTCGTGTTTATCTTTCGTCCTTTCCTTCCTAAAACGTCTTCCGTCTGATGTCATAATCCAGATACTGTAATTAACCGCGAAAAAACAGCTGCTGACACTGCCAGACGAAAAGAAGATTGTAAATAAAGAAAGCAATAAAAATTTTAAAAAATAAGTAAAAAAGGAACTCAAGAACATTAAGAAAGAAAGTATGTTTAAAAACGTACGAGAGGAAAACTAAAAGAAGCCTCAAATCCGCATTGAAGCTATTCAACACGATTTAAACTATCAAGCAAATCTTCGTAAACTTTTGAGATACGACCCAATTGTAAATTGTTTTGTAGGGCATTATGAACATAAAATTATTTCCTCTATTTACCTGGTCATCTTCAGCCACTATAAAAGGGACGCCTGTAAAGATAAAATGAATATCTCAGATAGGTCGTAAGACTCGATATGTTTCTCTGAAACATAACTCTCGATATGTTTCATGTGAATTTAATGAACACTACATATTTGAGGGGGCATAATATCATACCCCCGTTCCAACTACAACCAAAATCTTCAATCAGTGGTAACCAAAGGCAGAGTCGTGCGGTCTGTGGCGTCAGCTTAGCGTCTCCAAGGTTCTGAGTTCGAATCCTGGCTGGAGCATGTATGCTTGTGGATTTTAAAACTTAACAGCTAATAGCATCATGACGGGTCCAATCTATACTCCAAAAATATAAAGTACGAAGTGTTTTCAGCAGTCGTACACTAACTAGTCCACGTGCTTACCACGCTACTATCACAAGGATCATCTGCTTTGCGCATGCGTTCAAAGCTCATGTAGTTTGAAAATGTAAATACAACGTAATTCAATAATCCTTGAACTACTATGGATGAACCTTTCAAAGAACATTCAGTGATCCAGTTTTTGTGCCAGATTGGCAAAACATTTAGGCGTACTACGTACGCAAGCCGTATTTATCTCCACACCAAAGAGAAATAAATTTTCAACGGAACACAAAAACATTATTGATAATTTTAGGCTTCGTATTGCATTCTGAAAGCGATTTTGTGTAGGAAAAAGTTGGACAAAACGGGCTTGACTATAGTATTCATAATAAGCAACTAACCAACCAAACGTAGTGATATAGTCAAATATTTCATTACTATTTTTGTTTGTTCTGGACATTGCTTTTACAAGAATGGTCAGTGTTCCCAGTTTCTTCAACCAGCATGATAAAATGGGGTAGTCGTTTAAATCAATGTTAAATTTCATTATACATCGAAAGCCATTAGCATAGACCTACTATGTCTGTTTGCGACTGGGGAAGCGGATGAGAACAGTGGTACTAATATAATTTTTCAATACATAAATCACTGTCCTGTATTAATAAATTTTTCCAAAGCTCAAAATAGTTTTGAATAAATATTACATGTTACAAGTTTGCAAGGCCACCATCACATTCACTATAGATCGTGATCATAATAATCTTGGCATTGTAAATGAGGTTCTTAATAAATAAAACGCTGAGTGTGCAGAGATTGACGAAAAACGTGAAAAATACATATCAAGGTTGGCTATTTTCCGAATTAGTAAATTTCTCCTTGATTCAGTAGACAGGGTAGCTCCTTGAAAAAAAAACACACATTTGATGGAGATATTAATTGAATGCCTGAGCCACTTCATTAAACGTTGTGAGAAGTGTTAAAAGTAAATGTGTTTTGAACATTTCTAAATCAAAGCCTATTTCTCGTTACATAAAACATTTGCAGCTGACTCAGAAAATGCCCACTTAAAAACGCGATACAAGTAGCAAGCCCTATTTTATCCAACAGCTTCCCTTCCCATTTTGTCCAACTGCCTAAATTTTGAAATTTCAAGATAGCTCTGCTCGGCAAGTTGCATAGTGTCTAATAGCTGTAAGATAAGCTGAGATACTTGAATTTTGCAGTCCAGGTTTAACAAATACAGAAATGAGTAACAAATTTGATGTAAAAATAAATCGAAGGGAAGAAAAATCTATTGTTTTTTTTAATCGAAATTCACTTGAAGGCATACTATCCATGAAATCATCACTCCAACTGAATGAACTGTGATGCATCCAATAAGTAGACTGACTCCCACCCGCTTGATAGCACTGGCTTGACCCCCACCCATTGTTATGACAGGATTGTTGAAGTATCCTCCCGACGTGATGTTTGTGAACAATGAAAAAATATCAAACCTGATTTTTCTAACCTATGTCTGTGAGCTGTATAAAATTTCGAAATTAATATATTAAAAAAAAAAATCTAACCTGACTTTCTTACCTAACCTAACTTACTACAGCTTGTAAAATGTAAAAATATGCAAAATGAATCAAAAGAGCCAAAGTTCCTTATAACTACAAAGAAAATAGTCAATTTATTATTATTATTATTATTTTTTAGATGTGTTGTGGTATAAAAAATTATAAAAATTGTCGCTGGTAAGGAATCAAACCCGAACCAGCTCCGTGGCAACCGTGGCGTCTAACCACTACACCAACGACCACCGGCTTTCCAGTGCCTTGGAAATCGTAACTCATAGCTGGTATTCCAGTGAACGCGACAAGGTTAGGAATGTTACGGTGTTTACTGCGAGTCTGTGACAGTTCACTCTACATTAAGATACACTTCCCCATTCTTAATTTTATTTTATTTAAGCCCCTTAGGCAACTTTGGCTCACGGCACCTGCCCGTTCGGCCGGATCTTCCCGTTTGTCAAAGTTTCCAATCCTTAATTACACCGTAAAATACATCTTGCAAACAAAAGAGCCTCGAAACATGCTAATTTACTAATAAAATGACAGATAATAAGGTTTTGTAACTTTTTTTTTTAATTACAAATATTAATAAACAGGATTAATGACAAAGCATTACTCTATTACATCATTTGTAACAACGAAAGTAATTTGCATTAGGTTAAGTTGCAAAATCATATTCGTATAATTGGATTGTCATAAACCCCAGTTGCCGTTTGTTGGTGTTAGTTTGAATCAAGTATGATATAGCGACAAGGCATATTAATGATATTCACGTTGCTTACAATATATTAGAGTACGTAAAACATAATAGGATTTAAATGAATATAGATTTGATCAGCAGTATTATAGTTTGGTCGTCATTTGGAAGTTTTGAGCTTTATTCCATAGACTTGGTCACGAAATCAATTCGTTATACTGTACAACAGTGAAGTAGCGTGGTATTATTAACAAAAGAAGTGGCTGTAGCTCAGTTGGTAGGTTCTTGGTTTATCAATTGGAAGATCCTGAGAACGATCCCAGCGGCTGCCCGTCCTGAGTGAGGTTTCTTCAGAGATTTTCCCCAATCACGCCAGGATAATGCAAGGTAGTTTGAAATCACGATTGGACTGACTTCCTTCCACATCCACTCCCTATCCTAGTTCAGACTGAGCCAAATCTGCCTAAAAGTCATAAATATATTCGAAGAAATGTTAGATTTTCTCAGGCGGCTTCACCTAATCGCTTTTATGAACTATCAAAAATTATGAGTGATTTGAACGTGAAACTCTTTTCTCTCTTAGGGCATGCGTAGGATCTTTACTCCGTTATGAGATTCCTGCGATAATCAAAGGACAGTTTTGTACCTATAGTTCTCCTGTTTGTTCGAGGAGATGCGATGCTCATGGACTTTTCCCGATTACTCAAAGAAAATTTGAGTTTGAATTATATTCAAAGGTTTTAGGCAGCCTTCAGGACTCAGACCGGATGCATGTTGACGGAAGAATAGGTGGAATGAAGAAAGTGGAAACAAACGGGAGGACTCCGAGAAAACCCACGCACACGGTGTTTGTCCACTACAAAGCCTGCATGACATGAGTCGGGATAGAGCTAGGGACCCAAGGTGGATAAGGGCTCTGCCACTGAGCAATCGCGGCCCCATGCTTAAAGAGACGATTTGAATATTCTCTTGTATGCATAGTAGACGAAAATTGAACAATAAATGAAAGTCCAAGCTATGCTTTGACCTGTTTGTTAGGACTTTCAATCTGCGCTGCTTGAGTCCAAAGAGAACGGACTTTACCATACACACAGCTCCTTATATACAGATTGCATAGACGTGATAATGTTCGTTGCTACCTTTTCCTTAGCGTCTGATAGCATAAATAAAGACCAAACGCATTATATTACGTAAGATGGTGTAAAGACAAATCAAAACTGCTTGAATGCAAACCTCATTTGAGAGTCACAGAGCTATTGATTTGAATCCAAACTAAAATGTTTGCTGTGTTTTAAAACTTACCAACTTATCGAATCGTAATGAACATAAAGTATTAATTACTAAACGGTCCTCAAATAGGCAGTTTATAGTTAAACCATGGTGATCTAGTGTTTCTTTTCAAAACTTGGGATTAGCAGTGAGGAGTGCCTGTGTTGTATTGACTGTG
>JAGDQP010056391.1:0-12951 GCA_022664845.1 Lepisma saccharinum
ATATATATATATAAATCACAGTCACATTCAATACACTATTGGATGAGGCCTCTCCCCGCTGACCAGACGGGTTGGGTGTATATATATATATATATCGATATTCAACAGATACTAATAAAAGAATGAAACTTTGGGCATCATATGGAGAATATCTGAGATAAATTAAGATCTTTCTCTTTCCAGACAAATGCGTGTGATAAATGTAGAGATGAGTATGTTTTGTTTCAAACGCTCATCATACCTAACTTTGGAGAGTATTGGTTTCGTATCCGGGAGGTCCTCGGTTCGGTACCACCGGCTGACTGTCCTACCTTAGGTTTTCCCAGTGTTTTCCTCAGCCACATCAGGCATGTACCAGGATGGTACCTTCAATTTAGGACCTGGCCAACTCCCTACCGCATTTCACAAAACCTTATCTGGGAGTGATCCACAGATGCCTAAAGGCTATAAATAAGATGCAAACTCAACGAGTATAATATATAAACTGTTGCTCGGTTAATCGGCATATTGCTTCCTAATGCCGTGTGGATGGATCGACACGGAGACCGATATGGATCAAGTGGCCGTAGCTCAGTTGCTATAGCGTTGGCTTAGCAATCTAGTACAGCCATCTATCCTGACTGAGGTAGTAGCGGGCCATTTTCCTCACGACAGGAATAAACTATTGTTTATAATAATCCGCAGAGATAGAATAAAAAACACACACACATAATTACAGAGAGTGTGTGTGTAGGAGAAGGAATGAGTAAGAAAAACAAAGGAATTAACGAAGTCATGGAAAGAAAGACAAGGAGAGAAAAAGATCAATGAAAACATTGAAACTAGATTGATTTATTATTATTCTAAAGAACAAACGCAAACACACGGTTTACTTTCTGATTCTAGCTAGTGATGCTTGTTATCTCTTCAGTCCAAGAATAATCTCTGATTGAGTTCTGCAAATAGTTGAAGCTATCATTTTAGTCGAAAAAACACGCCACTGGCTGGGGGATCGAACCCGGGCCGCATGATTGACAGGCCACGACGGATCCACTGCACCACACATTTCACTTCTAAAGCTCTACGTAACACATGTTACAGTTGTTCTGTATTAAGGAAGTACAAGACAACTGGAAGCTTCAGTGCAATGACTTCTTCATATTTTTATACTGTTAACACACAGATACTTTATGTTGCATCTTCCAACCAATATTCGTTAATCGTCGTCGTCGTCTTTTTCTAGAAAGGACGTTCCTACCAAAGGGAATTCGGCTTGCTATTCCCACATTCATTAGTATTCGACGTTTACGAAGAGAGGTGTTTATTTGATTATTCAATTTTGCCTTGTAAAAATATCTTTGGTAAGAACCTCTATTAGTCACTTTCAATACTCAGAAGTCTGACATCGTTCCACTGGACTAGTCTCTTTAGCTGAAGCTAAACCTCCAGAAATACCACTACTACTTTCAGTGGCCGGTTTCTCAAAATTTTGTACTAATATTACTAGTATCTACACTATTAATATCAATTCGCTGACGAATTTAACTAATCGTTTACAAACGGATGGTTAAGAAACTACTTGATTTCTAAAATTCTCATAGGCTAAACGAATTTTGATTGGCAGGATGAAAAAGAGGATTGGCAACAAACAAATTGTGCAGTCCGCAATCAAGTAACAAATCGTTGGCGTTTATGTTTGTGTGTATGTGTGTGTGTGTGTGTTCAAGGCGTGTGTAAATTAATTTGATGTATTAAAATGATCTCCAATAGAATGCTAATAAAATATTATCATAATAAATTATAGTAAAGCACAGATGAATCTTTTATCCATCTCCTAAGTGCGGAAAGCAAATTTTACGCTCTTTTTACTATGATACATTAAAACTGGATTCAACCTACTTTTGTAATACATGAAATGTAAATAGTGAAACAAAGTAGTAGACATACATGCAACCAGATCCCATGGGAACATCGACATAAACACGTAACAATATGCTTTTACTCAGTATCTCCATTTTGCAAGTTTCATACGAAATGCAGGCGTATCACAAGCTACAAAATGCAGGCTGCAGGACACATCTGGGGAGTTTCCAAATATTTTACTTTCTACTTTATACAGTTCCTGTGAGTGAGTGGTTGGTAAAGATCACTTCCTTATATTAAAGGATCCTGGGTAGGAGTTTGCTTCAAATAATTTTACAAAGGGCTCGGAACAGACGAGTTATAACTATTGAACAAAAGTTTCGGGACAAATCTATTTAATAAAGGGGGCGCGCGAGCCCCTGCAGCACACTCCTAATCACTGGTTCAATTCTTGCTGGCGATACAAGTGGTTCGGAGTCCACATTAAACTGTAGGTTCTATTCTTAGGACCTTATCTGCATCCAATGGAAGGCAATTGCAAACCACCCTCGGTTCACCTTGCCCAGACCTTCTCGTCAGGACCTGCTTTTGGGCAGAGCACCTATATCTACATTTCATCCTACGAATCATAATGAGGTTAAACACACATAACTGATTTTCATGAGGCGCAGAGAATTTTACGGGGGGGGGGGGCAGATCCCATAGCCTCTCCCTGACTTCATATATGGAAACGTTGTTCGTAGTTTTGTTTGCAACAACTTCTTAAATATTTCAGCAGAACTTCATTTTCAAAGATCGCTCGATACTAAAATTTCACACATGGAAACATCCATCAGCTTCGAAAACAAAAGAAATGTCACATGTTTATTCCAGCCAATGGGCTATAGTATATTAACAATTCAATGCATTGTCTAAAGAAGAAGCGTTTCGAATTTCAAACAGAATCTAATGTTGCCCTTTTGGTTAGCTATTTTGACTTCACAAAATTCCGCTTAAAGGATACTGTGTTACTGTCTAAAGATAAATCCTAAAATATAATTATTATACCCTATCATTATTGCCCATGAAACTTTCTGAAAACCTACTGATCCAATAAAATTGCTGTCCCGACGAAACCCGGTACAAATATGAGCGAGTGAACAAAAATTCTCAGTATGCACCCCGTTCAGTGATTCCGCCAAACCCTCTTCCTGTGGGGGTGTCAACCCCAAATCCTCAAGAACACCCACCAACTTTAAAAAATTATGTCAAAAATCGATAGAAACCGTGCAAAATTTCACTTACACCCTCCCAAATTGATTGACTTTAACCCCCCTCAAACTGAACATCCTAGCGGAATCCCCACCCCTTAGAAGGAAACCCTGGCTTTGGGCCTGAGTCACTGGACCACAGGGCCATGTTACCTGTATGTTTTTCTTTTCTATATCTACATTTCACATCAAGTATTCAGATTTTCCACACCCCAATCCGGGACACCGAATCGGAAAGTCATATTGGGCATCCTGAAACAAAGAACTTTCAGGAACCCGAATTTACTGTAAGTTACTTTACTTTTAAAAAGTAATATATAATTTCCATACAAATGATTAAGTAGGCCCTACCATCTTGGTGCTAGAGTATAATTAACAGTGAATTTAGCGCAAAATATTGTAATTTTTAATAAAATTATTCCCTCCTTTCACTTATTTAGATTTTCTGGGAATATTTGGTGAAATCCGGGATAAATCAGAGTTCCGGCTGAACCCTAAAAAGACGATACAAAGTGTTAAATTTCGTGACTGTTAAGGAAAATATGGAACGCTTGGTCACTTTAATTTCGCAAAATACATAAATAGATTGAATTCAACTTTAAAGTATAAAAAGCATTTAAGAAACAAAATATTATATAATAACTATCACATTGAAGTTCCTTTTACGTTTAGTAAAAGGAAAAAAAACATCTGTCTCCTGGCCAGGGTTCAAACCACCGCAACTAAAATAATAGCTGCATTAGAACAACACGCCCTAACGGATTACGCCAGGAAGCCGACAACAAATAGAGCCCACACCATGTCCTGATATACCATTGCGAATTGCACTAAGCTCTGACATTCATTTGAATAATTTATTTACTTAAAATATGTTTTTCGATGATAAAATTTATTGAACTATAGTGTGCAAAAGTATATATTCATTCTACTATCCCGTAATTGTATGTTTTACATCCTTTCCGTTTGTTTTCTCTTTTGAAACTTCTGAGTAACATCACTATCGTACTTTAATCACAGAAATTCGGATGGTTAAAGTTAACGGGGGCTTTAACAGACCGTTAGCGTTAACTGACGTTGGAGAAACAGTAGTTTCTCTTAATCAGACGTTAAATGCGCTTAACGGATTGTTAATTTTTTAACCAGCGTTGGTGAAACCGGCCGTATGGCTTATATAACTCGCAAGTTCATCGCAATAACAAACGCTCGCCATTGGATTCTATCCTGGGCAATATCAAGTCAGTTTTCATCACGAACACCTACTTTTCAAAGATCTCTTCTAATATTGTCCTCCCAACGACGTCTCGGTCTTCCCTATTGCCCCCTTCCATCCGGCCTTCCAACCAGGATGGAATATAACCTTCGTTTCTCCCCCATCCGAGCTACATAGCCTGCCCACCTTAGTCGTCGTGATTTCACTATTGTTACATCTGGTGAATCGTACAGTCCGTGGAGTTCTTCATTATGTAGTCTCCTCCACTCTCCAGTCATCTCGTCCCGTTTCGACCCGTATATCTTTCTCAAAACCTTATTTTCAAATACACATAATTTATGTTCATCTGCTAGGGTCATAATCCAACTTTCCCAAACGCAAAGTATCACCGGCAGAATAACCGTTCTGTATATTCTCAATTTCAATTTCCTTGATATTAATCGCGATATTAGAACTTTTTGGACTGAATAGAAACATGCGTTCCCCGATACTAAGCGACTTTTAATTCTTCCGTGACCTCATTTTTGCTTGTCACGTATGCTCCCAAGTATTTAAATTTGTTTACTTTCTCTATAACGTCATCCCTAATTCTTATGTTTTTATTTTCTTCATTCCCTGTGTTTCGGCTTCTTACGTATTTTGTTTTATCTATGTTTACCTATCTCATCGTACGCTTTTACTGACATTGGTTTTGTTTGGTAGTGCATCTATATCGTCCCCTATTAAATCTACATCATCCACGTATACAAACAGTTGATTCAAACCATTCAATGATAGTCCCTTTTTGTCCCCTTTAATTTTTAAAATCGCATATTCTAACGCAAAGTTAAACAGTAGTGGTAATAAGGCATTGCCTTGTTTCAATCCGTTGTGATTCTTGAAACTATCTGACATATTATTACCTATCCGTACTCTGTTTATGGGGTCGCTGAGACACATCTTCACTAGTTGAACCAACTTTTTTTTTACGAATTTCAAATCGTATCAGGATACTGTATAACTTTTCCCTTTTGATAGAATCATATGCTTTCTCAAAATCAATGAATAGGTGATGAACCGTCCCATTGTATTCCCATTTCTTCTCCAAAATTTGTCTAAAGGAGAAAATCTGGTCCAACGTGGATCTATTTATTCTAAATTCACATTGGTGATATCCAATTATTTCATTTATGTATACACTTAGGCGTGTTAACAGAATATTACTTAATACCTTGTAACAGGTTTGAAGTAACGAGATTCCGCGGTAATTATTACAGTCCGATTTATCACCTTTTTTGTAAATCGGAACTATTATTGGGGTTTTCCATTCCTTTGGGAGCTCCTCCTTTCTCCATATAGCACATCAATTTATGTAGTTCCTGGATTAGTGCCGTTCCCCCTGCTTTAATTAATTCGGCTGGAATATTGTCTATTCCTGGTAATTTGAAACTTTTTAATTTCTTTACCGACATTTCGATCTCGATCTCGCTAGGTTCGGGAATCCACGGTTCTGCAGTATGGATTTCAAATTCCTCTGTTTGTTCCCCATTGTGTACATTAAGAAGTTTGTCGAATAAAATTTCCACACATTGACAATTTTAGTCGGATCCGCCTGAAGATCTCCACGTTCATTTCTAAACATTCCTAACCTCGGCTGATAACCCTTTCTTAACGAGTTTACCCCCTTTGTATAGATCTCGTATGTTATTTGTCTTCCCGTTTTCCTCTATCTTCTGAATCTTCTACGTCAGATATTCTCGCTTTTTGTTTCTGAACCTGAGTGAGGCGTTTCGTTTCGCGTTACTGTAGTGGTTGGTATTTACTTCGCTTTTATTACTTAGCCATCGTTGCCTTGCTTGTTTTCGTTCCTCATGAAGCTTAAGGCATTCTTCATCAAACCAAGGTTTGTTTTACTGTTGTTTCTTCTCACCTATACGTTCTTTCGCTGCGTTCTTGTTTCACAAATTGCCTCCCACATCTTACTTACATCAATTTGATTATTAATACCATTATTATTACTCGAGTCGGCTAGAATTTCAAACCTATTTGAGAGTTCGAGTTGGTAATCTGCTTTTATGTTCGGATTATTTAATCGTTGAACTTCAAATTTCAGTTGTTTTGACCCCTTGTTTTCTCTGTTCGCGATGCATAACTTTTCCGTTACTTTTGTGATCACTGATTGATGGTCGGTGTCACCTTCCGCTCCTCTCTACGACCTAACATCCATTGTGTCGGTGTGTCTTCGTCTGTCTACTAATATGTGATCGATCTAATTGAGAGTTTTGCCGTCCGGAGATACCCATGTGTATTTGTGTATGTCTTTGTGTTCAAAGTACGTTCTCTTTACCAGTAGGTGTTTCGAAATCGCGAAAGTTATGTCTTTCTCCATTGTTGTTGGCCTTCTCGTGAAGGCTGTATTCTGTCTATAAAATATTGTAGCATCTCTCGATCTCGATCTGCTTAACTTTTCAGTTTGGACTACCAAAAGGGGGGGGGGGGGTAAAATTTTGTTTTGCAAAATTATTTTCACAGTGTCGAAAGTGGCTTTTGTGAGCAATTGTGTGTGGAAATATCTGGAAAACTTTCGCTTTTACCGGTCTGTTTCTCAGTTACACGAATTAATAAAGGTAAAGGTAAAGCTATCCCCTGTGCGATTCACACGCGCCGTGAACGGCGCATGGGGGATGTGGTGGTAGCGCTCCACATCTCGACCTACGGTACGAAGTGAGGTGGAGTGGTCATTCCCACGCTCGACCGCCCTTACCTTCCCAAGGTGCCCAGGAGTACTAAGAGCACTCTGGTACTCAGTTTCATAGGAGCCTGAGTGCACCGTAGAGCGCCAGGCATGGGAACGATGGGTGCCTAACTTGTGGCTGAAAATGTATCACAAAAATTGAACAGGAGATTTTGAAACTGGTTAAATCAAAATAGGCTCAGATTGCGCGATATTATACTTACAATACAATTTGTCAAAAGTAAAAATTTGTGTTACGTTCAACTTATCACATTGCACGAAGTGTATTAGAACTTTTAACTGAAGTTTTAACTTCTAGATTTGCTAATGACAATTTTCTTTTGGTGATGTTAGATTCGATCAGGCCGGTTTACGTTAAAATAAACGATAATAAATGATCTTATCTTAATGTGGCAATACTTATCCTAAACTGAATTTGTTCGTAAAACTGCCATAATATATTCATTTCATAATTTACATGACAAAAAGGGCATACATATATATGTGTTTACTTACCACACAATACATACATACAAAATGTAACACATATACTCAATTTTACATTTTCCTCGTAATTGAACTTGGTTATTCATAGCTGTTGAGTTTGTTGGCAAAATGGAGTAGGGGAAACGCGCTGGAGGTAGCAGTACGAAAGCAAACCAACATGGGTTCAAACCCTGTTCAAGCTAAAGATTTTTTACAAAGCAATCGTAAATGATGAAGCAATCTAATCATCACTTCTCATACAAAACGGAGAATATTTCCGACTGTGGAGTGGAGCACCTGAGTCACTATAGCGAGGAATACGATTTACGAATGTTTGTTGGGAAAGTCTAAATCAAGTCTGAGGGGTTACCAGGAAAGTTAACAACACGTCATTGATCAGAAGTATCAACTGTTCATGTTATTATTCTTAGAAAGAAACACTATAAAATTTGTTAAGCGCGTTTTGGATAGGGGCATGTGTGGAATATCGCTAGCGTGCTGGACTTCAAATTTGAAAACCTGGGTTCGATTCCCCACCAGCCAGTTTCTTTTTCGCATACACTGAAGTATTCAAACAGATTTATCTCCGGGTTATGGAGAACTTACGAAGCATCACTGGTCAGAATCCGAGTAAACAGTGTGTGTACTGTTTAGCATAATGATAATGTAGTTTTCATGTTTTTCATTGGTCTTTTTCTCTTCCTCTCTTTCTTGATGTATTGTTATCGTGTCTCCGCTGCGTCTTTCTCTTCTTTTTCTCTCTATCTATAAATCTTTATTTTTTCTCTTACTTTACACACACTCTCTCTTTTTGTGCGTCTTTCAGAGCCAATTCCGGGCCACTTTCGATGACCCGGTGATAGGGCCTGACCCAAACATATGTGACCCGGTAACCAGATTGACTCCGGTCTGGAAACTCTATTTAACTGGGAATTTCGGCGTCGTATTTTTCGTGTTCTCGGGGTAACATCTCCGGTCCTGGTCACCCCTTAAAGAAACATTGTTCAAACGCAATGAAATAATTAAAATCTCTCCTTCATCCTACGGGTTATCAAATCTAAATCGAATCAACGGGTCAGCATGTGTTCCAATCTTACACCCGACGAAACAGTACAAAACTTTACCAGCATACCTCGACAACTGGTGACCCATTTCAGCTCTGCCATGTTCATTCCATCTGTGCGAATTGTTATAAACACTAGTTCATTAGTGTTGTAATTATTAGAACGTTATATTCGCAATAGGTGGAATATAGAGTGGCATGTCCAGAAGAGATACATTTTAAGACATGAGTAGCAATTGGCACCCTTTTTTGGCTATTTCAAGAGAAGAAATCTTTTTATATTGGTTTGGCACAAAATTCGTTTCCATCCTCTAATTTATCGACATACTATCACACGTGTTTCTTTTTTTTACGTTTGCAATGTGGAACATGTAAGGTTTACTATGCCTATAGGAACATGCGAATTTTGCTTTTGAACATTTGTAACTTTTCATTTTGATACAGATTGCATATGTAACCTTGGCTCTTTCTGATAGAAATTAAACAGAAAAATTATCATTCATTCATTTTCTTTTTATGTTCAATTTGCATTAGTAATCTGGAATAGAAGGTATGGCCTGTTGTATCTACTTATTTTTTACAATCGGTGATTCCGCTAGACCCCGCCCTGTAGGGGATGTCAGCCCAAATCCTCGAGACTACCCCCAACTTTAATATATTGCGGAGAACAGGTGATAGAAACTGTGCAAAACTCTACGTCCACCCTCCCAATTTTGACTTCACGGCCCCCAATCTGAAAATCCTGGCAGAATCCCTGATTACAAGGTATTCCGAACCAGTATGTTTAATAAGCCCCACCGAATTTGAAGACTAACCCAGCGCAAACAAACAATGTGTGTTACACTTTTGACATTATCCTAGATGTGTCTCAAAACTCTGGAGTTTCACTGGAAATCATAAGTATTTAATCTGACCACCAAGTTTGATCTCCATTTTGAAAGTGACTTAATGAACTTTTGAAGCAAAATCGAATATATTCGAATAACCCTGAAAAAATATAAAATCACTTCTCTCTTGCTGTTAGATTTGATTTGTGGAAACTGAACTTTATACTGTTGGAACTGAACTTAATATTTTTTACTACGTTTAAATTCAATATTTTTATCAGTACTTCTTCTTCTTCTCTTTCCCCTTCTCTCTCTCATTTCTCTGCCTCTGTCTAACAGACATCCATCTGTTTCAATGTTTCATTGTATGTGTTTAAATTTCTCCCTCCATCAACTAATGTATATTGATTCGTCTCGCTTTTATTCTTTCATTTTATCGATATTAATACATGTCTGTTTTGAAAAAAAAATCGTGCTCATGATGTTTGCTGATTTTAATATGGGCGAGACGAAGGAAGGAGAAAGAGGGAGTCTGTTTACCAGACACGATTATGAGATAAGAACGTGCCATTTTGGTTGCCTAGCTGCACGGCGTTCGCTGTAGCAATTTTTTTTATGCGAAGTGTACCATCACGGTATATGCCTGGCGTGACTGAGGAAAACACTGGGTAAACCTAAGTCAGGACAGTCAGCCGCTGGTACCGAACCGAGGTCCTCCAGAATACGAAACCAACGTTCTACCAAGTAAGGTACGGCGCTCGGAATAAAGCATACTCATTTCGATGTTTATCACTTGAACGCACATACAATATCATTGGCACACCCATACAAAATAACGTAAATAACAACATAATATCAGAAATTATAAACCATAAATATCGTGCATCGTGCCCTATTTTAAGAACTGATAGAAACATACCTTTTCTCTTGTCTTTCATGCACAACGTTAGTGTTCTATGGAATTCATTAAGAAAGAAACCCTGAGTTTTAAAGTTCATTTTTGTTTCTCCATGTTCGGTACGGGTCTTTTCTATTGGACAATTTGAATTAAACTCTTCAGTACACTTCAACTAGTGTCCCACCTAAAATAAAAATGGTGTTAAGTTTCCTATTTTAGAGTTTGAAATGGGACTATCTTAGGTTTTTTCATTATTTGCTACATACTACACGAAATCACAAATATTTTTTTCAGAACCCAGGACATGTGATAATGTTTTCTGTTAAAGACAAGAAAATTCCAACCCTTGCTCGTTTACGCACACTCTTTCAGAATCACACACCGCCCACTCTACGTTAGTTGGGTGGCCTATCTTGTAGGCTTAGAGAAAAATCGTATATAACAAAGTCATGTAAATATTATATTGGCCATGATAGTACAACTTTCATCTACGAGGTGCAATCAAAATTTCGTCTCGAATCTGTTGTTTGTAGCTTCCAGATTAATTGCTATAAAGAATTCTCCATTTCTATAACGTTACATTGAACTTTAGGCTAAATGTATACAAAAGAATCCAGTTTTCATCTGCATTCGTTTTCAGCAGGTATCCTTGTATAAGGGTGTCGCTTATCAATGTGCCCGGCACAGTTATGTTGAGTAACTACATTCAGTTATAAAGTTGTCATCAGCATGTTGTGAAAAGTTGCCAATAAACAAAAGCAGTGAATGTTGTTTTATGTTTATGGAAATGATAACCCACATTGGCATTACTGACTGTAGTGGTCCGTGAACTTCATCGTAGAAGAAATGAATCTACCGAAGATGGCGTCTATGTCGATCCAACACTCGTGAGGAAGTGCTTCTAATCATGTAATGGAATTGAGGACGGTATCGTGGGACGCACAGGATTGTCGTATGGCACAGTACAATTTAACATCTGTATTTGTGAAAGGACAGTATACGATGCGTGCCATTCCTTTTGGATGAGAAGCAAATATGCATGATTAAATTCATTTTTCGAGCTCTTCTGACATGAAGTGCCACCAGCGACGGGCATTTTTTTAGTTAGCCATCACTAAGGACGTATCTTAGTTTCAATTGATATTACCACAGAGAGCCATACAGAGAAGTAACCTCTATTCGTAAATATGTACGCGTATCTTTCTTGCTATGAAGAAGTTTGATCCCTCGCCGCTAGATGTCTCTGAGATTAAAAAAGCTTATTTTCTTAATGATCTTGGCAAACTTAAATTCTCTGATTGGTTCATCTCTGAAATATGATAGAACAGTCCAATCATAAGTTTGAATTTATGAGGATGTTTAAGAAAATAAGCTATTGACTTCAAAGACATCTAGAAGTGAGGCAAGAAACCTCTTGAAATCCAGAAAGAAATGCGTACCTATTTAGAAACGTGGGCTACATCTCTATATGAATCTCTGTGTTATTACTTTTTAATTATTAATAAAATTATACACAGTACTTTTACCTTAACTGCTACACAAGATTGTAATTTACCTGAAAAAATTAAATTAGTAAAAGACACTTGAAAATTATTTGGATTCAAGTTCCTGGCACCAGGTATTTGTTTCATTAAGATTAATGTTCAAAGGAGAGATTTGTAAAAAGTTGAAGGATTGTCCCTAGTTTTACTCTCATATCGGCATGACTCCAGTAGCACATGCACGTTGCCCGCTCATGGGACCCATATTGCCCCACATCGTTAATGTGGGCGGTAGAGCGGGCCCGCTTTAGTCCACGTCGATCGATGTGGGTTCGACATTGATTATCGGTATCATTAATTTTCCTAATTTCTAAAACTATAGTAAGTATTGTGCAAAGAATAAATCGATTTTCTACAAAACTGTTTGTTCATAATAAATAAATTAAAATGAAAAAATAGAGCATGTCGATGTCGATCCATGTCGGTAACCGATATCTATATTGATCAATGTTGGTACATATAGGCAAACCGATGGTTATCCAAGCGATGGTATAGACCTCTGGTAATATAATGTAAAACTCCATGTTCTTAACACGCGGCCAGCTTTGTTTGGTGAAAGACAATGTTCATCATTAAAGCATGTTAAATTGCAGAAAGAACGTCCTTCCACGGGAAGGATATAAACAAATAAAGTGTTAACATTGATTGTGTTTTTCCTAAGGATTCTTTGATCACTGTAAGTACATAGCCAAACCAACAAGATTTATAGTAATATTTATTATGCTGGTTATTGTGCACCGTATAACAATGCAAGTTTGGGGAATTTATGGATGAGGCTTTGGCAACACAATTGGTTTATGGTATATATCGTAATGTTCTAGTGATTTCTCTTGTAGAGTACCTGAAGTAGAGCGGATAGATACTCGGGATTGTCTTCTAGCCCTCAACCAGTTTATTAGGAAGTGAGATATCCTATCAAGTTTAACAAATAGAGCGTCCCGTAGGAGACTAATTACAGAAATAAGATATGAATGTTTGGTGTAGACGTCTCCTTCTTTGGGAGTCTTCTTAATCCAAAGAGAGATTTAGGATGAGTTGCCGTACCAGAAGCGATGCCTTCTGTGTACGAAAGGAAAGACACCGGAAGCGAAGCCTTCTGTGTGTCTAGGATGCACCAGAAG
>JAGDQP010056392.1:0-12950 GCA_022664845.1 Lepisma saccharinum
ATATTTTGAAGAAGCGAAATATTGAAGTGTTGATTACGTTTGAGAGTGCAGTTTAGTTTGTTGTGGAAATATCTGCATAGCAAATCCTGGGATAAACCACATACAAGCATCTCTGTGATTTTGAACATATGAGATACTTTTCTATTTTTTCATTAAAAATATATTTAATTTTTTCAATCCTTTGTTTTTATCCTAACAAAGTAATTTAAATTTCACTTTCAAAAATTCTCCTGTTGGAAAATATCTAGCAAAATTTTGGTATTTTGGTACAAGAAACTAGCATCTTTGCAGAATTGAATACATCGCTTAGCGATAGTTTAAAATGATTCGTAAGTTACCGCTTTTAGGTACTAATTTCAGTGAGGATTGCTATATAATTTCAGCCAGCACCACGTTTCGCGAGTTATTATGTCATTTCTCATTGTTTTCTATTTTCAAAGAGCGAATTTCATAAACAAATAGGTTTTAGTCAGGCATATTTTAAATATAATTAATATTACCATCGATTTACCCCACTAGTACAACATTTTATTTTAATTCCCTAATTTTCACAGGTTTCGCCATAGATTTTCAAGTGTGAAAGATAAATTTTGGGTTATTCCGTTTCTTAATTTTCTCGATTCCAAAATCAAAGCTCAGCTTCAAGATTAAAATAGTCGAAAGTTAAACCCGAAAATTCATGCTGTTCCTACAGTACCTAGAATCAATCCTTTAAATTTGCTTTAATTTTAATGTAAATTGACGGTTTGAGTGAAATATACTGTGTTTGTCAAACTCATGGAGGGCATGATGCGATTTGTGCTGGCCATACAAGTTTCTCGTGAGTTTCAATGGATTGGTGGAACTGTATATAGCACGAAAACACAATTTTCAACTTCCTACCTATATAAAATTAGATTCAGTTTGTAAATGAGAATGAATTTAATTGGAAAAATTCTTGTGTTTGCAGACACGCAATGAAAAGGAAAGTTGAAGTCTGTCTTTGCTTAGCGAAGTTTATACGTGACAAGCTAGTATTGTGTTTTGTATTATGAAATCCAGAAAGTTTTCAAATTTATCCACTGTCAGGACCCGAAAAGTTAGATTTTTTCTAAAATACCATATTTCAGAGATTTAATTCACTATTTCTTCATTAGTCAATTTGGCTAACCCAAATATTAAATTCAGATCGTGACGAATACCTTGTTTTTCTTTTTTTGCATTTCAAAGCGTTCAAGAACATACTCCTTTCATTATTTTTCCCCTTTTCATTTTTTAAACAAATAGAAAATCATTTCTGTACTTCGTCGTTTTGTATAAAATTTCCCCAAGATAAAGAAATGGAGACACGACCATGTACGTTCAAATAAAATCAATGCATAAATATAGTATACCGATTTTGACGAAAACGTTTCAGTTTATTTCCGAACTATAGGTGATTTTAGACTATAGATTCGCGTAACTCGATTCTGTGAATATAGGGTTTTGGCAATAAAGTTAATATAATACTATAACGACGATGAAAATATAGTGACGATGTGATATAAATATAGTTTCAATCTATATAGAGCACATTTAGAGCTAGGTTCGTATACCGAAGGATACGAAAGTCCAATTCGTTTTAGAAATAGGCGCGCAAAATCGTGACATGTCCATTTAGTTTTAGAGAAAGCCGCGCAAAAGCGTGATGTTGTCAAATTAACTTTAAGTTTTGTGAAGTACTTGTACGGAAATTTCGAATAATGATTTTGTTTTAAGTTTACCATAACTTTGCGTTGGTTTAATTCGGTGCACCGCGATAATCTTTAACGAAAATAATTTTTACGATATATTTATGTTTATAAAACAAGTACTCGACGACGAAAAAAATTCAAATCAGCGTGAAATATAAATAAATAATAAAATATATACATAATTACTAATAAATAAAAGTAAAAACATGCTTTATTTGGTTTTACAAGTTTCAAATTAAAGGAAGACGATGATAATGATTTATGAACATATTTTACGATTTTATTAAGTATTGATATTACAAGTATTGGAACGAAATATCTGAAATTATAGGATTTTTCAAAGAACTAATAAAAATATTACGCGCTCAATTGTGACAAAAATATAGTTATGTGTTATTGTGATTGCAATAGAATAGAAACAAATAACAAGAGAATACTTACACAGTTCAAATTATCATTCCTCAAGAAAAGAATACATATTATCCAAGCATTACTCACGAGTTTTTGTGTATCAATCCTACGACAGGAATCAGTAGATAGCGACAATGGCATTAGGTTCAGATCCATTCCATCGAGCGTTTAGTGCATGTAAGCTTCTATTGTGCATTATTTACGGTCAAGAAGCTACAAACCAGCAATATAAACAACAGCTATGTGTGATGATTAAGGAACCACACAGAAGTTGTCCTGTTTTTTATCACCTTTATTGTCAAACCTTTCACGTACCTATAATATAAAGAAAGAAAAATCCATTAAATTTCCCTTCTGCTTCATTTCATTTGATCACATAAGTAATGACATACTTTTCTTTAATAATTTACATTTTAAATTTCGTCCTATGTGAAAATAATGCATTTCATTCTTGTTTTCAAATCGTCTTTTTTTTACACTTTCACCGTTTTCAGTACGTAAATTTTGGTTTCCAACACCCTCTCCCCACTTTTGGGAGGAGAGTAAAAGCCATGCTTATACATCTGTTGTCCTTTTGACTTTCACCTCTAGCCGGAGATGAAGAGCAAAACATTGACTTACGAGCACACCGTTCTGAACCACGCTGGAATCCAGGATGCGTTGCTCGCATCAATGACCAGCCTCATTGCCTTTTCTTTTCTTTACCTTCAATGATGCAACATTTCTCTCCTTCATTTATTTTTTCCCTTTCCGCTCCGCATACAAGTGCAAGATAGCACATAGACAACAGTGCATCGCGCAACGAATGTCGTGTTTATGTCACACACCGCACGGATTGGCTACTCAAGATCAGTCGCCATCACTGGTTCATAACGTCAGTTGTAACACATGATCATACAACCGAAGCTATGAGCGTGGATGCACGCTCGCTGCAGATGCATAACAAATCTATCTCCAGTATTTTTTCTTCTTCCCTTCTTTTCATTTTAAATAAATTATTTCTACATAGGATGTTTTTAGAAAAGCAAGTAATTCTTATTTACGCGGACAATATTTAATGTATAAAAAAGTTACCATAAGACACTGAGAATATATTATTACAAATATTCTACATTTATTTGTTCATGACTATTTTCAAGAGAATTTTAAGTTCGTTCCGTTCGACGATCATGCGAAGTAAATACCGCGAAAATACATTAAAATAGGTCAGGGTGACAACATCCTAATATAGCGAATATACGTTCGATAAATTATGTACATATTAATTTTAGGTTATAGTTTCCTTGTTTTATTAGAAGCCACAATGTATTCAGAGCACAAAGTTTTAGGTCAAGTATCAATAGATTCTTTGCTCTTCAACTACTTTTTAGCGGATTTTAGTTGTTAATTTTGAACTAATTTATTTTTGTTTTACCTTTCATGTTTTCCAATCATTTTTTAAATTTTCCACAATAACAAAAGCAGAATTAAGCAATTGAATTGAAAGATTTTTTACGATTCAGTTTCTTCACTACATTGCAATTCAATTATCAATAGGGAAAATCAAGTAGGTTAGTTACATGTTACATGTTATTACGTCTTTGCAGATCATCTAGCAAAGAAAACTTAGGTTAGGTTAGTTCTTTTTCGTTTCTTAAATTTAGGATTAGTATTACTTAGTTAAAATAGTTAGAAGTTCCTGTTTTTCTGAACACACACATACACACCCGACAAGAAGATTTGAGGAAGTAGTGGATTCCAAGATGGTTGACGTTATTAGTCACTGATGTATACCCAAGACTGCAGTGTGATGGCAGTAATTCCAGCTTGAAAATCACCAGATGCAGTTACCACCCGAAATTTGAGGACACGTTACACCCGTCCCAATTTCATCCGCACTTGGATTCTGTGATGTTTGTTTACGGACTATCTCAACATTGTAGCAGTAAATAAACAAAACTCCTTCCAATATTTGTGAGAAATTTCGAGTGCAGCATTTACCCGCCCAAAAACATTTTAACGAACTTTGAACATTCTTCCTTGCTCAAATACACTTTGGAAGAAAAGCATGCACTTAGTGACACACATTCCGTCCACATGACCACCAAATGATTATTCACCATCCAGTGACGCGCATGGGCATGACCACTAGTTACAACATCTCCTAGAGGCTTGAACGTTTTTTTCTACACAAGTGCTGCAGTGATATGTTTGAAACATTTTGTAAGCAGTAAATATACACTTTGTCTACACCAAATATTCACTTTACTTCCACCCTTGTGCACGCATGTGTGGAATGCGCTCACACTTATACTGTGCTTCACTGACTCGTTGCGAGCCAGATTAAAAGTTCGCTAATTAGCTGGTCCGTCACTTGTCATCAATTCGTCACAAGATCATTTACATCTCCGTACCTGGCGTAATTAATGGATAAACAGTTTTTAAATACCAATGCATACAGCTGTGTGATACATTCAGCGGAACAGCGGAATAATTAAGTTGCTTACTGACATTTCATTGTGTGTGAACACTGATATCAGAGTGTCGTGTGTTCAAAAATAATTTTTATTCTTCAGGAAACAGACCAGAAAGTACTCAATATATCTTTATGTTATTATTTTTTTCTTTTTTCATCTCAGCGACTTTTCTCAACATAGAAGTCATCGTGGATTTATAATTATACTTTAAAGGACATAAAAGCAAAAATTCAAAAGAAAAAGAAAAAACATTGAAAAATGGACTAAAAGTCAAAAATATTATATGGAAAATACCTGTGCTATGGAAGTATATGTTATCTCTATGTTATGCTTGTGTTGTCTTGTTCATGTCATTTCTTTTTTTCTGTTGTATAGCAAAATAATATTGTATGTTTAATTTATTATTATAGTTTATATTTATTTCAGTGTGCGAGGAGAAAATGTAATTTCTTATGTTTATACTAAGAATCTTGAAAAGAACGATGAAATTGTAAAATCTCTTGTAAAAACTATTATAAAACTAAACAAGAAATGTAAATATAGTTTTAATATAAACAAAAACCAAATCTTTTATTTAATAAACCCTTGAAAGAAAACAAAAGTATAGAGTATAGAAATAAATGTATTTCTTATGTTTAAGAAAAAGTATTCTGAATTTTTCTACAAAAAGAAGGCAGCTTAAGTTCAATGATAAGTATGAATACACAATTACTTACATGGCAATTTTTAAATATTTCATGCTTTAAACATTCAAAATTCTTAATGTCGCTCACTCACTGTCTGGTTCACCATTAATATCTTTCTCAATCAGTTTATTTTTCACTTCATCCAGTTTAAGTAAGAGTAAATTTCGAAGGTAATATTCAAATATTTCTACACTATGAAAGTCTTGATGATTTAAGACATACGTATTACAGATATGGAAAAATCACAGGATCCATGATCACTCTGAATGTTCTTCTCAGTGCGTTATCTTGATCTGCAAAACGTGTGACGCATCGATTACACAAATGATAAAAGCACTCGCCACAAATTAAAGGACGGGTTTTACTACATTCTCAGTTTTCAATGGCTTCAAATATACAACTATCGTCAATATTAAAATTCACACAATTACAGGAGGTAGAAGAAGAAACTTGTCTCTCCTTACTTAAAGGTGAATATTCTTCACCTTCACTTCCAGAATGAAACTCTACTTCCAGGCTTGAAGAAGACCCAGTCCGACCGGGAAGAGAAGCTGCATTCTCCGGCAAAGGTCCATTCTTTCATGCACACTAGTGTTCTCGTAATAATGCATGGTGGAAGTGTTCATTAAGATAGCTAGGTCACAACTAAGATAAACAATATATAGTAAGCAGACTGTTCAAGAAATTTCTGGAACCCGAAATAAAAATAAAAGAAGGTCAACCTACTTTCTAGAATTCCACCGAAAATAAAAGAAGATCATCAAAAGAATGTTCTAGAAGATTCGTTAACCTTCTTTGAGATCGAGAAATTTATACACAGAAATAAAAGGAGGTCAATGAATATTTAAAGATGTGAGAGAAAACAAATAAAACTTCCTTCAACCTGCTTTTCCAAGAAAAACTGGGCATGCGCAGAACATGCCCCTAGCATGAAAATGAGTAACACAAAAACAGTTCTACAACAGAAGTTCTCTAACACGGTTATGCCCAAGCTATGCTCCATGTTCACAGCTGGTAAAATAATAACAATCCCTCCTATACATAAATCAATCTCCTTTGTATAAAATTTAATACATAAACCTTGATTACGTCAGCACATTAAGATCTAAAATAATCTTCCATTTCCTCTATTACGAGCATCAAAAGAAAAATAATATTAGGTTACGTTAGCATTAAGAGATCTAATACACATCATCACCTAAAGATAATCCATAAGTATTCAAAGATATGAAAATAAAGTTACCTTACGTCAGCATCGAAATATCTAGAAAAAGTAGGTTAGGAACAGTGTGTCACGGTACCGTTAAGTCAAAAGGAGGTCGAGTTAAAAGGAGGTCAAATACCGTTATGCCCGGAGGGCCTATTATTTAAAGGATAACCCGGGTTTACTACTTACGTATGAGTAGTACAAGTGTTGAGACTGATTCTTTCAAGGGGAGATTGAAAATCCCCAGGGGGCACAGCCCCCCCCCCGAAAACATACCTGGAAGAAACAGCCTCTGAGATAATAGCTCCATTTTGGGATATTCAATTGCAGTTCTTCGTAGTCTGTCTTTCTGTCTAGTCACTCTTGCAATTGAAAACTTAAACATTCGCTACAATTTTCTCCTTCTTCTTCTTCTTCTTCTCATACTTCAATCTGGCGAGAAGAACAATATCATTAATGTTTATATCTGCTACATAGTGCCCTTCATAAAGGTGAAATAGCTAAGCGATAGATTCTTCTTTCTTTGAACTTGTGATTCTTAATATATAGTAGATTAACATGTTTAATAGGTCGTCCTGGAAACAGCAATTTATTTGATTTATCTTCAGTTGTAATCCTTAATATCGTTTCATTCTTCTGTTGCTTCAGTAACCTTGAAATCTTCTAAATGTTTGTGATCTTCTAAGTGTTTGGTTACCAGTTTCCACAAGTAAAGGCTGATCGTTTCCTCTTTCAGTTAGTTTAAATTTGCTACACTATAAACATTCGGATTAGTTTCATGGGTTCTTAATTGGGAGTCCAGGGACCCCTAATTGGTCCATGGATGAATTGCAGGATGTTTGTGAGGCTAACAAGTAAGATAAAAAGTAAAATTTAGATTCACTGCGTGTGTAAATGCTAAAAAGAAGAAAAGGAAAACAATTGTACTACTTGCAAATTACTTTAAGCTTGCGTCAGGCGTCAATTTTCTGCATGAACGAAACCTATCACAGGCTTACGAATCAGTTGCTGAAACAGCGTCATAGTGACAGATTATTTCCAACTGTGAATTACATTTATGTATTTTCAATAAATTTTAAGAAAATACATGTATTACATGCAAAATGGTATTTATGTTAATATTTCTCGGGAGATTGGCCATAGCTTTCATCATATTTTTAGAGGGGTCCATGAATAAAAAAAGATTAAGAGTCACTGGATTAATTGATGGATTTCCTTCTGTTGCTTGATTATATGATAATTTCACAATATTACAGGTTTCAGTTCTATTTTGTTGTTGCCTAAGACTTGTTAATTATTCATCTCTATCTTGTTCTCTATTTATATCATAGTCTCTAAAATTATTATGATTTCTGTTGTCATTATATCTCTTACAATTATTTCTATTAAAATATTTATAGTTACTTCGATTATTGCGTTAGATGTTGAATAGACTCCTTCTTCTTTTGTTGCTGTGTTACTTCTGAAATCTGATTTCTGTTCTTCCAATTTCTATGAGAGCGGTCCGAATCACTAGAACTTGAATGCCTTCTTTTCTTTTAGTCAGATCTGAACTTACAGCTTTAACATATTCTATGTTCTGAGTTATTCTCCTGTTCTCTTGATATGATGACTAGGGTGTTTTTGTTATTCTTCTTTCTATATCTGATGATTTCTTCTTACCTCAAATACTCTATTGTTTGAGATGTCGTGCGGAAGTTGTTTGGAGCTGTTTCTACTCATATGGTAAGGAATCGTTTCAATTAATGCAAGAACAATTTTTTTCTGTCATATTTCCATCAATGTTTTAAAAAATTCTGTATCAATACCCAACATGTATCCTTTTATGTATTATTTAATTTCCAATTGGCTCCTTTCTTCTGTAATACTTCTTTTTGTAGTTCCATTAGTTCTATGCTAGGATAATATTCAAGGAAACTTCTACAGAAATCCTCAAAATGTCAAAAGTTTCTAAGGTTCATTCCAAACTTCCAGCTGCAGATTATTTCATCGTTTATTCTATTATTCTTAGCATGCAATCTTCACTAATATACAGGCTGATTTCCATTAACAGATTTTTCAAATAACATGGAGTTTGGAACTGAATGTTTGCATCCCATGACGGAAAATTTGCTATATCTTGAGGCCGAGGGGATCTTTTTGCTCTTTTTTCTCCACAATAGATTTCTTTGACAAGGAACTTCTTCCTCCAGTCTAAACATTTGTCATATAGAATCAGTTGACCATGTTCATGCATTTCTAATGTTACGAACAATAAAGAATTTGAATTTGAATTCTAGCTCTGCGTCGCAGACAGTAACTATATTCAGTTTCATCTGTTTCAACTTCTTTGTGACTTGATGAATAATAATTTCAATTGGTATCTCTTCCTTTCCCATTGTATTTCCCAGAATTCTTCTAGATGTAAATGTTGTACGTTTTCTTCTATTGGCATTCTATATTTTGTTTCTCTACCATCATTTGTTTATGTAATTAGGTTTAAGAGAGGACTAATAATTCAAGAATTTACATGAAAAAAATTGGACTGAACTTTCCTCAGAGAAACGTTAGTCAGGTTGTTTTAGTCGAAACTTTATTCTTGTAACAATGGCATGTGGACGTGGTGTGGAACGAATTTGTATAATTTAAAGCACTTCTTCAGTACATTGTCTTACCAAAATAAATAAATAACTTCAAGACCGTTTTTGTGATCAAATTGATATGCAAACTCATATATCATCCGACCATCTTCCTATTGGGATATAGGATAGTCGATTTATAATGACGACCATGGTGAAAATACACCAAATAGACAATGGATTATACGCAGTACCCATTAATACTTAGTATTTGCTTTCTGTTGCTTTAACCGTTTCAAAAATAAAATATGCTTTCCAACAATTTGTTCACTCTGTAGGGACAGATTTAAATTTTGAAATCATAGATATCTCTCAAAATAATTGCTCTTTAGTGGTCACAATTTGCACCAGCACATAATTTGGTGTTCTAAACGCGATGGAAGACAGTAAAATATATTTTTATCCGTCGTTATTAGAAATCTATTTTGTTTTAGGCTGTCAAAGAGACCACCCTGGCTGTAGCCCCGTTTCCGCTAACTCTATTATTTTCTAGGTACCGGACCCTTACTTATAAAAAATAGTTTCTTCAAATGTTAGCACATGTGAAGTGCACAGCAGTGATCAACACATGTATGTACAAAAGTTGAAACTAAAATGTACAGCAAATATACAGCACGTTTTTCTATAAATAATTATGTAGATGTTTTGTTGTTGTTGTTGTTGGATGTAAAATATGAATGAAGGAAATATAATTACCATTGAAAAGCAGCAGACAGGATAATTTAGTTCAAGTACAAAATATTTCTTTTTTATTTACAGTAATTCTATATATCTTCCAGCTCCCGCGCTTCTCTCTCCTTTAATGTTTTTTTTATCTTTCCATGCTTTTCCTACCTTTCCTTGACGTTCTTTTTCTGCTTTTCGAGGTAGGTATTCTATCTTCTCATTTCCTACTTTGTTTCAGCATTGTGTTTTGTACTATATATTAGTGCGTGTGTTGTTACATTTTGAAAGTCTTCGGTGTTAGGTTTGTCCATGTGAGTGAAGCGTGAATAAAAGGTCACAGTCAAGGGATTCGCACATGTAATTTTGAGACCAATGGATGAGATATTGATTATCTTTTGGGGCAAAGGCTCCCACAGATTATCCTCGCCAATAAGCGTGACAGTAGTGGGGTAATCCTTATGGCCAAGTTCAATAAAACCATATTCTCAAGAAAAGTTGGTGAGGATTATTGTAGAACAAGTTTGGTTCATCCAAGGGCACTCTTGGGGTAAGCTTCAGCACAAAAGCAGAGGAAGACGCATGATGAGGAAAGCCGATTACTCGGGCGATGGTGGCAAAAGGACGCATTCACCCAAGAAAAGAAAAGGCCACGTTCGGTGAAAGTCTAAGTGAACAATGATAAAACCATTTTAAGTTTTTACTTTAACACTTGACTTCCGGCAGGTCTTAAAAGACAAACGCAGATTTATTCTCATATGGGAAAATGTTTTAAGCAATATTGAAATGGGATCGCTAAAAGTACTCTGGGTACACATACTTAAATAACAGTTCGTAACATGATACATTATTCATTAAGTTAAATCCTTGGAACTAATGCATACAGAAACTACAGGTTTATCTGAGATGAAATTTAGCCTTTACTCTCAAACCTTATTACTTGAGAAGTACTGATGAATAAAATGTAACATAAAGTTTAACCCAAGATCCATAGTCTAGTTGTTAAGTCGCGAATTCCAGATCAGCACTGGGGATGACACTGGTACATTAAGTCGTACATTAATTTCCATCAGCAAGTTTTGATGTAGGCAAGGGCACTAACATTTGATATGTGACAGTTTGATCTATTGCTGCCTGTCTGGCTCATAATTTTAAGTTATATTTTACTAATCTAAATGGAAATTCATTATTTGTACCATTTAAATTCACAAAACTATAACTTTTAAATTTATGAACATAAATTTTAAGACTGTGCATCCTTTTTTTATTTATTAAACTTTAAACACTTCTTCCAGATATCAATATGCTTCTCATGGCTTCTAAATTCACGTATAACATTGTTTGTAGAATAATACTTTTAAGTGAATAATTAATTTATTTATCAAGTATAATATTGATTGTAAAGTTACTGCAACGCTATGTAAATTCGTAAGAAGTAGGTAAAACGAAGTGTTGTCAATATATCTATATACCGCAATATTCTCTAAATGTTTTAGCGTACTAGTTTTTGAAATAAGTAATTGTCTCAAGGATTGACGTCATGATGTCTGACGGTACAGTCATATCATAATAATGCGACCCCCTTCGGATTCAAAAAGTAGTTCTGGTACGTGAAGAGTACACGCGTCATGGTATAGCAGAATCATCCAAATGGAACAGATCTCTCGCAATGCAGAAGCAATTACAATAGGCAGATGGCGCACACTGACGGAGGTATAAAAAGGCCATGTGGTAATGCCCCAAGGTTGGCAACATCCCTGAAACATCACGGTTTTCTTATATCAGAGGAGAACGTAACATTCATAAACTGGTACAGTGCAATCAACTACAACAATCCAAACTGACGTCTCAAAGAACATTGGCACACACAAGGAATACCGTTATAGTGTCACAGAGACCTGCACGGGCCGAATTTTTCGGCCCAAACCCAATCCAGCGGGCCGAATGTACCTAGGCCCGGCCCAGCCTGGGCCCAGAAAGCTTTAGAAGTTTTAGGCCCGAGTCCGGCCCGGCCCGATAAGTTTTTAAAATTCTTGGCCCCAGCTCGGTCCGGCCCGATAAGTTTTATATATTCTTGGCTCAAGCCCAGCCCGGCCCGATAAATTTTAAAAAGTTTTGCCTCGAGCCCCAATATATTTGTTTCTGGTATAATAATAATAATACATACAAGCCTATGTGAGTGTTTGAACAATGTGATGCGCTTAGACTTGCTAGTCATTTTAATTTCATTTTACAGGATTGCCGTTTCAATTTATATCTAACACAAAGGATCAAAATAAACCTTTCGCTTTGGACAGTAGCATTATTTGTAGTCGCAGGTGTCTTAAATCCAACAAAGAAGTACTGAAGTAGCTAGTCAAAGTAAAACTTTTATTTACAAAACAAATTATCAGAAATTTGACCCCACCCGCAAGACCTACATTTGCACGGTATTTAACACCGTATTAGACTGCAAACCCTAACTACATCCGCCATTTCTTCCTGTGGGTCGCTGAAGTGAAGAAAAAAACATAGAGCGCGGTTTCCTTTCATTTTTATATCAAGACGACAGCTCTAACTGTTCAACCTCCGGGATCCAGTGGCTGAATTGACCATATTCTGGTATTGACACGGACCATCAGAGGAAGCTTCAATACGCATACTGTCTTTTGTTATTTATTGAGGGAAGGGCATGCAGTCACTCGTGTGACTGCCGACTGGGGTTAACGCCCCGGTGAACAACTAATCCTCTATAGCGAAAGTGGAGCCGCTAAGCAACAACAACTGTAAGTATTGCATTGTTTATAATACCTTTCACTCCACGTGGCGTGTACACAGACTTGAACATTTGGCTTTATTCCAATTATCGTTTGACGAAAATCAATAATTATTGAACTGCTTTAAAGAAGTGCAATTAATCATCCCGAGCCCAGCCCGAACAGAAGAGAAAGCAGTGTCGGCCCGCCCAAGCCCGGCCCGGCCGAAAGAAATATCGAAGCTGGCCCGCGTGCCGGACCGGACTGCGGGCCTCTGGCCTAGCCCGGCCCGCTCAGGTCTGTACGTTATACGTGCACCTCCGGATTAAACACTTGGTCAAGACTGAAGTTAACCAAAGTCCATATGCAACGACATCTCACATTCAAACACGAATACCGTCAAAGCTTAATACATACGTGCTGTTCTTTTATGGGTATGTAAAAGAATTAAGAATATTAATT